>CM060707.1:128400817-128565564 GCA_030686995.1 Artemisia argyi | reverse complement strand
AAATCTGTTAAACAATAAGGAGAAACTATTTGAAATGGCACGAACTCCACTCAATGAAAACTGCTCTGCAGTTCTTTTGAAACAGCTTCCCGAGAAGCTAGGAGATCCGAGAAAATTTCTCATTCCATGTGTTTTCCCCGGAATGGTTGAGTGCTTCGCCTTGGCCGATCTAGGTGCAAGCATCAACTTGATGCCTTATTCAATATGGAAAAAGCTCTCTCTTCCAGAACTCACCACCACCTGCATGACTCTCGAGCTTGCAGACCGCTCAACATCTCGTCCCCTCGGTATTGCCGAGGATGTATTTGTAAGGGTGGGAAAGTTCCACTTTCCGGCAGATTTTGTGATTGTTGATTTCGATGCTGACCCACGAGTTCCTCTCATTCTTGGGAGAGGATTCTTAAGGACGGGTCGTGCGTTAATCGATGTGCACGAAGAGGAAATAACTCTTCGTGTTGGTAATGAAGCAGTAACATTTAACCTCGATCAAACTTCGAGGTACTCCTCTAATTATGACGCCGAATCGGTTAACCGAATCGATGTCATTGATGTTGCGTCTGAGGAGTACTCTCAAGAACTTCTTGGTTACTTTCCGAGTGGCAGTCCCACTCCATCTTCTGAGCCTATCATATCCGATTCTTCCCCTTCTCTCACTCCTTTTGAGGGAAGTGACTTCCTTTTGGAAGAAGTCGAGGCTTTTCTCGCCCAAGATAGTTCAATTTCGGGTAAATTTGATGAGGACTATCTTGATCCTGAGGGGGATATTCTTTTACTAGAAAAATTGTTAAACGAAGATCCATCTCCCCCTCTTCCTCCAAAAGTACTTCATAAAGAAGAAGTCAAAAATGTTGAAATAACTGATGACTTTCCTGTGGTTGAACTTAAGGACTTGCCGCTAGGGCTAGCAATTTTGATACGAAACCTGTTAACACGACACGACACGACCTGCTCTTAACAGGTTTCGTGTTTGACCTTAACAGGTTTCGTGTCTTAACAGGTCAGACCTGTTAAGACCTGTTAATTTTCGTGTCTTAACAGGTCAGACCTGTTAAGACCTGTTAGTGACCTGTTATGATGTTGTATATATAAGTTCCAAAATCCTAACCCTAAATATTTTGTCCGCCCCCATCAGCCCATCTTATCTCATTCTCTTTCTTTTTTTTTAGCAGCTTATCTCTCATTCCATCATCATAACTCTAAACCTCAAGTCACCAAATTCATCACCCACAACACAAGAATATCATTCCATCATCATAACTCCAAACCTCAAGTCATCACCCACCATCAATCCATCATCATAACTCCAAGATTCAAGATCCGGTTCAAAGGCTTCAAGACAAACGCAAGTAAATCAAGCACAAATTCATAACCGAATCACTCAAACACAAACGCAAGTAAATCAAGACAAAGGCTTCAAGATCCGGTTCAAAGGCTTTAAGAAAATTTATTGTAAATTTGTAATCGATGGGTTTTTTTTTTTTTTTTTTTTTTTTTTCTTTTGTTCGAACAAAGTGTTGATTATTTTGTGAACTTATGTGGTTTTCTTGATGATTCTTGGCCTCCTGGTAGATATTTTCGACTCAGCCCATCTTATCTCGTTCTTGTGTTCGACTCACCCGAAGACCAAGGTGGGTTTACCCCGAATAGATATTTTCGTTTTTCAACATCTGGGTTTCTTTTCTTTAATTGTTTTTTGCAGTGTTTTGATATCAACCCAAGTTCGATTGGAACCGAGAAGAGTTCAGTAAATAATTTGTGGTTCATTTGATTCTTTGTTTAAATGAAGACTTCGATTTGAGTCGTTAAAAATATGTGATTTTTGGGGGCTTGGGTTTTGGGTTTGATACTGAATGGGGAACATCCAGATTATGCTTTGAGTCAATATGTTTAAAATAAAAGATGTGCTCATTATGATGCAATAGGTTCAAACATTGCCTTAAAGCTTGGTGGAAGAAGATAACAAATGAAATACTCTTCAATATTCTGATATGCATGTTAACAGGTTTGTTAACAGGTCTTAACAGGTGCACCTGTTAATTTTCGTGTCGTGTTCGTGTTTGAGAAAAATGACACGATTAGTTAACAGGTCGTGTTCGTGTTTGACCTTAACAGGTTCGTGTCTTAACAGGTTCGTGTCTTAACAGGTTCGTGTGACCTGTTATGCCAGCCCTACTTGCCGCCTCATCTTGAATATGCATTTCTAGAGGGTGATGATAAATTACCCGTCATAATTACTAAAGATTTAAGTGTTGAGGAAAAAGCTGCTCTAATAAAGGTTTTGAAGTCGCATAAACAAGCAATTGCTTGGAGACTCTCCGACATCAAGGGCATTGACCCTGAATTTTGTACCCACAAGATTTTAATGGAGGATGATTTCAAACCAGCAGTCCAACACCAAAGAAGGGTGAGTCCAAAAATTCATGAGGTCGTTAAACAAGAAGTTTTAAAACTTCTTGATGCCGAATTGATTTACCCTATCTCGGACAGTCCTTGGGTTAGCCCAATACATTGTGTTCCAAAAAAGGGTGGCATTACTGTTGTCACAAACGAGGAAAATGAGTTGATTCCAACTCGATTGGTTACGGGTTGGCGTGTCTGCATTGACTATCGCAAGTTAAATGACACCACTCGTAAAGACCATTTTTCTCTGCCCTTTATGGATCAGATGCTCGAGAGATTAGCGGGGAATGAGTACTATTGCTTCCTCGATGGTTTCTCGGGTTACTTTCAGATTCCCATTGATCCGCAAGATCAGGAAAAGACCACTTTCACGTGACCCTATGGAACTTTTGTTTATAAACGTATGTCATTTGGTTTATGTAATGCTCCGGGCACGTTTCAAAGATGTATGATGTCCATATTTTCCGACATGATCGGGAAAACTATGGAGGTCTTTATGGACGATTTTTTGGTCATTGGGGATTCGTTTCAATCATGTCTCTCCCATTTAGACAACATGCTCAAACGTTGTGAAGATACAAGGTTAAGTCTAAATTGGGAGAAGAGTCACTTTATGGTCAAAGAGGGCATTGTCCTTGGCCATAAAATTTCAAAGAATGGGATTGAGGTTGACAAAGCCAAAATCGATGTCACTGCAAAATTACCTCATCCCACTACCGTCAAAGGTATTAGGAGCTTTTTGGGTCATGCCGGTTTCTATCGTAGGTTTATTCAAGATTTTTTCCAAGATCGCCCGGCCTATGACCCATCTCCTCGAAAAGAATGCTCCTTTTATCTTCTCACCTGAGTGCATAGAAGCTTTTGAAACTTTAAAGAAAAAGCTTACTGAGGCACCGATTCTTGTTGCCCCCAATTGGGACTTGCCTTTTGAACTTATGTGTGATACTAGTGATTATGCTATAGGGGCAGTCTTGGGGCAACACAAATCTAAACACTTTCAGCCTATACACTATGCAAGCAAAACGATGACCGAGGCTCAAAGTCATTACACCACCACTGAAAAAGAATTATTAGCTGTAGTGTATGCCTTTGAAAAATTCCGGTCATATTTGATCTTGACCAAAATCATAGTGTATACGGATCACTCGGCTTTGAAGTACCTTTTTGCAAAACAAGATGCAAAGCCGAGACTACTTCGTTGGGTTCTCCTCCTGCAAGAATTTGATATCATCATTCGTGATAAAAAAGGAGCTGAGAATCTAGCTGCTGATCATCTCTCCCATTTGGAAAACCCCCATGAAGATGTCTTCGAAAAGAAGGAAATTAATGAAACCTTCCCTCCCGAGACACTCAATGCGGTTGCCTTTCGTGGAGATTCTATTACCCCATGGTTTGCCGATTTTGCAAACTACCATGCGGGTAACTGATTGGCTCTGAACGGTCAACCTAATTGACCAGGTGATGGTCAATCGAGGTCAAACGTCTAAAACCAACTTTCCGCGGAAGTATAGTGTTTCCCCGGGTCGTTATGTCCCGACGAGGTGTGGATGGTAAACAAACGGCTTTGTGATCGGATGAATTTGGACGGAAAGGGGTTTGTGAATGATTTGAACTAAGGAATCTACAATGAAATAGCTTAAACAAGCTATATGAATAAGACTGGAAGTTAGGAAAAACCAGAAACGTTTTAAACCTAAAACGTATACGTTTACATTTAAATAAAACGTAAACGTACAAAATAAAAAGTGAAAACGGAAATCTGAAAACACCCAGGGGGTGAAAATGACTTTTTTACAAACCTAAAGGTAAAAGAAAATTTTTAGAAAAAGAAAATAAATTTTAACACTAATTAATTATTTAATATTAACTAATTACTATTTAATACTAATTATTAATATTAAAAACACTTAAATATAATTTAATACTAATTCAATATTAAAAAGGTGAAAATAAAATTTCTAAAATTATAAAATAACTAAAAATAAGTTTTAAAATTAAAAATATGTATTTTTGTCTTTTTGTGAATTTTCTATTAATTAATTACTAATTAAACATTAATTATCTAATTAAACTATTTTAAATTAAGAAAAATAGAAAATGAACAGTAAAAATTCTAGAAAAATTTCTAAAATTATTTTACATTATATAAAAGCTAGGAAAAATATAGAAACTAGGTTTTACTTAATAAAAACTAATTATGCTATTTTAAACTAATTATTAATTAATATTTAATACAACTAAGATTAATTCTAATAAATACTAAATGATAAAATAAAAATCTGAGAAAATTATTATAAATACTTTAATATAATAGGAATTTAAGAAAAATATAAAATAGCTAAGTACTTAATAAAAATTTAAAAATGAAAATTAAAATTAAATTACATTAAATAGAAACTATCACTTAAAATTAAATTTGTTTTTTCTGGATTTTTCTTTTACCAATCTATTTTACAACTAAAAACAACAAACTTTTATGAAAACAACTTTTTTATAAGTTAAAAATAAGCACAATGGAAGGTAAAAAGCTCAACAGTTGACTTTTGTTGACCAACAAGGGAAATAAGCTTAAATGACCAAGAGTGGGGCCCACAATGGATGATTCAGGTCCAAATAAGTTAGATGAACATGTTTAAACAAGAAAATGCAAGTATGATCCACTGAATAAGCAAATAAGCTAATAAAAAGCACTTGGATTCTTATATGGACTCAGAAACTGGGACAGAAATTTGGGCTTGATTAAAGTGGGGTCCACAGGGTTTTAGGTCAAACAAATGGTCAATGTCCCAAGCCTACTAGGAGGGGGGTTTAAATAAGCTAAGTTGTGGTATTGGAGACCAATGTGGTGATCAGAAACCACCACCAAAGTGGTGGTGGTAGGGTGGTATGCTGCTGAAACAGGGGACTCAGCAGCCCTGCAGGTATGTTTGGGGCTAAGTGGGGCCCAGGGAAAAATTCTCAAAAATCAAAGAACCATGGGATTTTGAAGTTGAACTGATAGACAACAAATGTGAACAAGTTTCAAGCAATGAAAGATAACACAAAATTCAAATTAATTCATGCTATATTGGACTTTCTGCACCAAAGAGAAATTTTGACTTTTAAGAAATTGAACTTATGTTGACTTTTGTGAGGAATGATCAATCTCTAATTACTGATAATGAAGTATTATGCTAAATTGAGACTAGTTTAAGTCAAATCATCCACTTGTGTAAATACATGAATACTTGTGAAATCCAAAACTTCAACTGTTAATGCAAGACTGAGATCACAAGTTCATTTTGACTTTTTATTAAACTACTACTGAATTTTATCACATAAGTAACCTATTAGGACCTATATAAACATGAAACAAACTGAGATAACACAACAAACTCAATGGAACACAAGGAATGCATCTGATCCAAACACACCTTAAAAAGGACTGATGTTGATGTTTTCAAAGTTAATGCTAAATACAGGCTATTCTATTGATCCACAAGGTTAAGATAGACTAACATGAGTTCATCTAAGCACAAATTCACCACAGTAGACAACAAATACTCAATAATCTACATTGAGCAGTTATAGCAATGAAATCTAAATTACAAGCAACTATGAGTTTTAATGATCACACACGAAATATTAAGTCATAATCTAACTAGCATAAACCAAATGAATAAGAAACAGCAAAGATAAGAGCTTATAGCTAAATCTACAGTAAAATATAAATATGTGAAATCTGAGCTTACAATTGCTTTCCAAGCTCAAAGCAGTGGACCAAGACCCAGAACAACTCCTATGTCCTCCCTTGAGGTTCTAAAACTAAATTCCAAGCATCTTTACCCCTGCTTCCAAGCTTCAATCTCTGATATGAACTGATTTCCTTTTTTTATTATTATTATTTTTTTTTTCTATAATATTTTCTTTTGTTTTGTTTTATGAGTTTTGAGACTGCTTCACTAAATTTACTTTGAATATGTGCAAAGATTAAGCTTAACTCAATCTCATTGCACTTTTACTAATAGCTTTACAGTTTCTGCAAATTGAGACTTTGATGAAGAAAATTGGAAAATGGAAATTTAAACTTGGAACTGCAATTATATTACTTAAAAGGTTTACAAACTACACTTGATAACTAGAGATTACATTTAGAGTTGAAAAAAACAAAACAGGAAGTAAAAACTAAAAAACGATTACAAGCTTTTTTTATCTAAAAATGGTACCCATGTCTCTTCTTGCTTTCCTCCTCTTATGGATGACCTTGTGAGGTCAGTGGGACCCACTGAGCATTTCCCACTTCTCTTTGTGGCCGTAGGATGAACAACTAGCAATCTTGATCGTTCAAACATTTTGGCGCCTAACTCCTTTTGTCTGTTTCCTCATCTAATTGGAGCCAGGGGTGGTGTTTTGAAGTGGAGTGTTTGGATGGGGGTGCAAGGGGGGGGGGGAAAGGTTGAGTGTTGCAGTGAAGGTGATGATGAGGGTGAGTTGTGTTAGCAGGCTATGGAGGCTAGGAGGTGAGGTGGAGGGGGTGGCCAAATGTGTTTGACCGAGGTTATAATAAAACGGGGGAAGTGTGTATCTGGTTGTGGTGTGGGCTGGGAATTGTAGATTGGGCCTGGTGGGATTTATTAGTTGGATTTGGTTTAGGTTTAACTTAAATATGGTCCATTTGGTTTATTAGTGAACAAGTAAGTATAGGGACCATTTGTGTAATTGACTGAAAGTTAGGGGTAGGTTCTGCCAAATGTTCAAAGTTAATCACAAGGGTTAAACATGCCACATATTAAATTCCCAAAGGTCCTTAATGGTTATTTTTTTCAAAATGAATTGTCCGGGGACTATTTTCGCCATTTTCCAAAATTGAAGGACCAAAACTGTAATTTCTTCAATCTTTCATTCCAAGGACTAATATTGACTCTTTTAAATTCCCAAGGACTCAAGTTGACTTTTCTTTGAATTATTTTGACCAGGGACTAATTTTGACAATCTTTGAAAGCTCAGGGACCTTTTATGTCAATTTGGATTTTTAGGGACCAAACATGTAATTTTCTCAAACTTTTTACCCAAGGACTTGTTTTGACAATTTTTGACTTTAGAAAACCTTGGGTTGACTTTTATTTCGTTTTAAAACTTCAGGGATTAGTTTTGTCAATTTTTGAAACTTGAGGGACTGAAACTGCCAATTGTGCAAACTTTGTTCGTTTTTCATTTGTTTTTAAACATTTTGCATCTAAAATGTATAAAACACAATTTTGGAATATTTTTAGTATTTTGATGCATTACTGAGTGTTTTTGGACGTTTTGGCAGTTCAGATATGATAAAAATGATGAGTATTTACACACTCATCAGTAACTTTGTGGTGAAAGGGATGTCGTCCCAACAGAAAAATAAATTCTTTAAAGATGTGAAACATTACTTCTGGGACAACCCCTACCTTTTCAAAATCTGTGCGGATCAAGTCATCCGGCGGTGTGTTTATGGACAAGAAACCAATGAAATTCTCAAGGCTTGCCATGCTGGTCCCACGGGGGGCCACCACAATCCAAACTACACCGCCAAAAAGGTGTTTAACTCCGGTTTCTATTGGCCCACGATTTACAAGGATGCCCAAGAATTAGTCAAATCCTGTGACGCTTGTCAACGTCACGGGAATATTTCACAAAAGAATGAAATGCCACAAAATGCAATTCAAGTTTGTGAAATCTTTGACGTATGGGGCATCGACTTTATGGGGCCATTTCCATCATCTCATGGAAATAAGTACATACTCGTGGCTGTTGACTATTTGTCAAAATGGGTTGAAGCGAAAGATTTACCCACAAATGATGCCCGAGTTGTTGTGAAGTTTTTGAAAGCTCTTTTTGCTCGATTAAGGAGCTGTGGGGGATTGTTCCAACTGGACCATCATCTGATGAGTTATTAAAATAGTTTATGAAATCCCAAGATGAATTAAACAAAGTGCTGGTTAGTCAAATCTCTAAATTGAAGAAGTCTTTAAATGATCGACCCTCGGGCTCAGGTATTTTACCTAGCAACACGATCGCTAATCCGAGGGGCGATGCAAAGGCGATCACCACAAGAAGTGGAGTTTCTTATAAAGGACCCACAGCTCCTTCTACCACTTCTCCTGTCCAGGTAGAGGAATGTGATACTGAGGATACTATGGATACGGTACTTCCTACTAATAACGGAGGTACCACTGACATCCCTCCTCCAGTTGTCCCGGTCCCGACTCCCCCTAAAAGAGTCGTATTTGAAACTCCCGAAGGTCCTGTTGAAATACCAAAAGCCAACCCAAAACCATCAATTCCATATCCCTCACGATTGCAAGATCAGAAGCTCCGTGAAAAAGCTAATCATCAGATGGAAAATTTTTTCCAAATTTTCCAAGAGCTACACTTTGAAATCAGTTTCACGGATGCTCTTATACTAATGCCCAAATTTGCATCGACAATCAAAAACTTACTGGGAAATAAAGAGAAACTCTTTGAAATGGCACGAACTCCACTCAACGAAAACTGCTCTGCAGTTCTGTTGAAACAACTTCCCGAGAAGCTAGGAGACCCCGGGAAATTTCTAATACCATGTATTTTTCCGGGGATGGTTGAGTGCTTTGCCTTAGCCGATCTTGACGCAAGCATCAAATTAATGCCCCACTCAGTTTGGAAAAAGGTTTCTCTTCAGGCACTTACTCCCACATGCATGACTCTCGAGCTTGCAGACCGTTCAATTTCACGTCCCATCGATATTGCCGAGGACGTATTTGTAAAAGTGGGAAAGTTCCATTTTCCGGCAGACTTTGTCATTGTTGATTTTGACGCAGATCCAAGAGTTCCTCTCATTCTTAGGAGGGGATTCTTAAGGACGGGTCGTGCATTAATCGATGTTTTCGATGAGGAAATCACATTACGAGTTGGCAATGAAGCGATAACGTTCAACCTTGATCATTCCATATTGTCCAAATGCCAAGCAATCAGTAGTATAATCATTCCCCAATCATCTTGGTTACTGTCCTCAGTGCCACTTATTCCCAAAAACGTTGAGAATACAATTTCAATCTCGTTGGGACTTAACGATCCGGGGATTTCTCTATACTTCCACGGATTATAAACACTTGACTTTTCTCTCCCAGGTGGGCATATCAACTGCACCCGGTTGACTGGTTGGTTTGGGAGGAGTGAAAGTTTGGCGCCGCTGCCAGGGAGGTTGTTGCGTATTTCAAAACGTTTTAGGTTTAGTGGTTTTCAAAACCCCTCCTGTACAAATATCACCACTTTGTAAATTTTTGTGAAAATCAAAATCATATATGAAAAAGTTCATTAACACTTTTCCTGAAGTGTTAAAAACACCAAAAAAATAATAAACAACAAAACAAACTGTGAAGTTAAATTACTTCGTTTACTTTAAGATTACAACCTGAAACAGTTGGTATAAGGTAAGTTCTGACATTAAATTGCGAACTGAAGAGGAATCCATTCATTTCCTCCCGCCAGCCTGCGAGTAATCTTAAAGGAACAATTTCGGTTAACGAATCAGTTCCAAAAATATTGTCCAAGTTTTTTCACCCATACACGAAAAGCCAAAAACATTTTACTGTGAATATAATTACATAAAAGTTTACCACCGCAAACCAAGGCAGATTACCTACCAACTGGGGGTGTGAACATAATAAGTTCCCAAACTTAAGATAAAAACTTGCCATTGTATCCCTGTGGGTGGTGTACCTTTTTCAAAGAAGCCATTCACTTGTGATTATTGGATTTAAGTTCACTGTGGTTTTGCCTCGATCTTGTTTTGAAAAATTGTTTTTAGTGCATGCGCACTCGTTCACAATCACGACGTAATCATCATAGAAACGTAACTTGAAGAAGAACACACACTAAAAACGAACGACGAGCCCCCAATCCCTCCCAAAGAGGATGTAGTTCCTGACACCCGAACAATGGAGGAACTATGTCTACCTACCATGCACGGGAGGGGTGGACCCATTGCACCACTCACAATTGGAGCCACGGATTTTGGACTGAAACACAACATGATACAACAGGTCCAGAATTCGTGTCAGTTCCACGATTTGCCGGGTGACGATGCTAACAAGCATCTCGATAAATTTTTAACCGTCAGAGCATGAAACAAAATGGCGTCACCGAAGACGGCCTACGTTTATACCTGTTCCCCTATTCTCTCACTCATCATGCGACTGCTTGGTTCGATCGACTTCCTAAGAATTCGATCCATACCTTTGATGACATGGTTACTAAGTTCTTGGCTAAATATTTTCCACCATCCATGGTTACAAAGCTGAGAAACGATATTAGTAACTTCAGACAGCTTCCCGAAGAGTCCTTATTTGAGGCATGGGAACGCTACAAACTTGCTATTGATCGGTGTCCTAATCATAACATGCTTCTTGTCACCATTATTGATACCTTTTATAATTGTTTGACACTTCGTCATCGTGACACCATCAATACTGCTGTTGGGGGCACCTTTATGAAAAGGACCCCTGAAGAGTGCTGTGGCTTAATTGAAAACATGACTGCCCATCATAACTTTTGGGACTCCTCTGCATAGAGGAATGACTCATGTAAGTCAGTCACTCCGGCAAGTAATGAAATAGCTGCTCTTACCAAAAAAGTTTGATGATTTGTCTGCTGCGGTTCTCCGAATTCACCAGACAAATCACAATCAGCAGAATAAAACTATCAGTTGTGAAACATGTGGTGGTCCACACCCTTATCATGAGTGCCCAGCCTCCGGTGGCTTCACTCAAGAGAACGTATTCGCAGCCCAAGGTTCCTACAATATGGGAGGTAATTCCTACCAACCGCAAGGGGATCGAAATCTGTTGAGCTATCGTTCCAATAACTACATTGGACCACCAGGGTTTAATCAACCCCAGAACAAAAAATGGTCAAAACAAAAACCAGAACTTTAACCAGAATCAGAACCAGAACCGAATGAACCAAGGTTTTAACAACCAAGGGAATTTCAACTCTGGTCAACACCAGGTTCAAAACAATCAAAACCAAGGGAATTATAACCGAAATCAAGGTCAGAACAATTACCATCAGGGTAATTTTCAACAACAAAACCACTTCCAGGGTAATAACAACCAGCAACATGGGAATTTCCAGAACAATCGGGCTCAAAATTTTCCAATTAAGAATCAAGCCATTGTTCCAACTGGACCATCATCTGATGAGTTATTAAAACAGTTTATGAAATCCCAAGATGAATTAAACAAAGTGCTGGTTAGTCAAATCTCTGAATTGAAGAAGTCTTTAAATGATCGACCCTCGGGCTCAGGTATTTTACCTAGCAACACGATCGCTAATCCGAGGGGCGATGCAAAGGCGATCACCACAAGAAGTGGAGTTTCTTATAAAGGACCCACAGCTCCTTCTACCACTTCTCCTGTCCAGGTAGAGGAATGTGATATTGAGGATACTACGGATACGGTACTTCCTACTAATAATGGAGGTACCACTGACATCCCTCCTCCAGTTGTCCCGGTCCCGACTCCCCCTAAAAGAGTCGTGTTTGAAACTCCCGAAGGTCCTGTTGAAATACCAAAAGCCAACCCAAAACCATCGATTCCATATCCCTCACAATTGCAAGATCAGAAGCTCCGTGAAAAAGCTAATCATCAGATGGAAAATTTTTTCCAAATTTTCCAAGAGCTACACTTTGATATTAGTTTCACGGATGCTCTTATACTAATGCCCAAATTTGCATCGACAATCAAAAACTTACTGGGAAATAAAGAGAAACTCTTTGAAATGGCACGAACTCCACTCAACGAAAACTGCTCTGCAGTTCTGTTGAAACAGCTTCCCGAGAAGCTAGGAGACCCCGGGAAATTTCTAATACCATGTATTTTCCCGGGGATGGTTGAGTGCTTTGCCTTGGCCGATCTTGGCGCAAGCATCAACTTAATGCCCCACTCAGTTTGGAAAAAGCTTTCTCTTCAGGCACTTACTCCCACATGCATGACTCTCGAGCTTGCAGACCGTTCAATTTCACGTCCCCTCGGTATTGCCGAGGACGTATTTGTAAAAGTGGGAAAGTTCCATTTTCCGGCAGACTTTGTCATTGTTGATTTCGATGCAGATCTAAGAGTTCCTCTCATTCTTGGGAGGGGATTCTTAAGGACGGGTAGTGCATTAATCGATGTTTTCGATGAGGAAATCACATTACGAGTTGGCAATGAAGCGATAACGTTCAACCTTGCATCCGAGGAGTATGCTCAGGAAATCCTTGGATTCGCTGATAGTTCTCCGAGTGGAAATCCCACTCCCTCTTTTCACCCCATAATCGCTAATTCTTCTCATTCCCTCACTCCGTTTGAGGGAAGTGATTTCGTCCTTGAGGAATTAGAGGCCTTTCTCAAAAGTGATTCAGTTCCCGAAGGAATTGATAGCCAAGAGATTGACCCGGAGAGGGATATCTTTCTCCTTGAGAAATTATTGAACAAAGATCCCTCTCCCATTCCTGTTCTACCTCCACAACTTCATAACGCGGAAGTCAAATATGTTGGGAAAAATGATGATTTCCCCGAGGTCGAACTTAAGGACCTGCCTCCTCATCTAGAATATGCATTCTTGGAAGGTAACGATAAGTTACCAGTCATTATTGCAAAAGACTTAAAGGATGAGGAGAAAACCGCGCTGCTTAAGGTTTTAAAGTCCCACAAGCAAGCAATTGCTTGGAAGCTCTCAGACATAAAGGGTATTAACCCGGATTTTTGTACACACAAAATCCTAATGGAAAAGGACTTTAAACCTGCTGTGCAGCATCAAAGAAGGGTAAATCCAAAAATCCACGAAGTTATCAAAGAAGAAGTTATCAAACTTCTCGATGCGGGATTGATTTACCCTATATCAGACAGTCTTTGGGTTAGCCCAATACATTGTGTACCAAAAAAGGGTGGCATCATGGTTGTCACTAATGAGGATAACGAGTTGATACCAACTCGGTTGGTTACAGGGTGGCGAGTATGTATCGATTACAGAAAGCTTAACGAAGCCACCCGCAAGGACCATTTTCCTCTGCCCTTTATGGATCAAATGCTCGAAAGACTAGCGGGGAATGAGTATTATTGCTTCCTCGACGGCTTCTCGGGTTACTTCCAGATTCCCATTGATCCTAAGGATCAAGAGAAGACTACCTTCACATGCCCTTACGGGACGTTTGCCTATCGTCGCATGCCTTTTGGGTTATGCAACGCTCCGGGCACTTTCCAGAGGTGCATGATGGCTATTTTCCACGACATGATCGAGAAAACCATGGAGGTATTCATGGATGACTTCTCAGTCATCAGGAATTATTTTGACTCGTGCCTCTCCCATTTAGAAAAGATGCTTCAACGTTGTGAAGACACTAATCTTTGTCTAAATTGGGAGAAGAGCCATTTTATGGTTAAGGAGGGCATTGTCCTCGGCCATAAAATTTCAAAAAGTAGGATTGAGGTCGATAAGGCCAAAATTGATGTTATTGCTAAACTGCCTCATCCCACCACTGTTAAAGGAATAAGGAGTTTCCTTGGCCATGCCGGGTTTTATCGGAGATTCATTCAGGATTTCTCCAAAATAGCCCGACCATTGACTCATCTTCTTGAAAAGGAAGCTCCTTTCATCTTTTCCCCCGAGTGCATCGAAGCTTTTTCTACTTTAAAGAAAAGGCTCACCGAGGCACCGTTCCTTGTTGCCCCCGACTGGGACTTACCCTTCGAACTTATGTGCGATGCTAGCGACTTCGCTATTGGTGCAGTTCTGGGGCAACGCAAAACAAAACATTTTCAGCCAATACACTACGCAAGTAAGACCATGAGTGAAGCTCAAACGCACTATACCACCACAGAAAAAGAATTATTAGCTGTGGTATATGCCTTTGAGAAATTTAGGTCTTACTTAATCCTAACCAAATGCGTGGTGTATACGGACCATCCGGCTTTGAAATACCTGTTCACTAAACAGGACGCAAAGCCAAGACTGCTCCGTTGGGTCCTACTCCTTCAGGAATTCGATATACTCATACGAGACAAAAAAGGAGCAGAGAACCTTGCTGCTGATCACTTGTCCCGGTTAGAGAATCCTCATCAGGATATTCTCGAGAGAAAAGAAATTAATGAAACTTTTCCTCTAGAGACTCTTAATCTAATCTCTACCCGGGATAATGCCACTACCCCATGGTTTACCGACTTTGCAAATTACCATGCGGGAAATTTCGTTGTGAAAGGGATGTCGTCCCAACAGAAAAGAAAATTCTTTAAAGATGTGAAGCATTACTTCTGGGACGACCCCTACTTGTTCAAAATCTGTGCGGATCAAGTCATCCGACGGTGTGTCCATGGCCAAGAAGCCATGGAAATTCTTAAAGCTTGTCATGATGGACCCACGGGGGGACATCATAACCCAAACTACACCGCCAAAAAGGTGTTTGATTCGGGATTCTTTTGGCCCACAATCTACAAAGACGCCCGTGAACTTATCAAAGCCTGTGAAGCTTGCCAACGTCACGGGAATATTTCCAAAAAGAATGAGATGCCACAAAACGCCATCCAAGTCTGTGAAATATTGGAAATGTGGGGCATTGATTTTATGGGGTCGTTCCCGTCTTCACGAGGGACTAAATATTTACTCGTGGTTGTCGACTATCTGTCAAAATGGGTTAAGGCAAAAGCCTTACCCACTAATGATGCCCGAGTAGTCGTTAAATTTCTGAAGTCTCTCTTTGCCAGATTCGGAACTCCTCGTGCCATTATCAGTGACCGTAGCACACACTTCTGCAATGAACAATTTGCAAAAGTGATGTTGAAATGTCGTGTAACTCACTGTCTTTCAACTGCATACCACCCACAAACAAGTGGGCAGGTGGAGGTCTCGAATCGGGGTATTAAGAGAATTCTGGAGAGGACGGTTGGAGAAAACCGTGCCTCTTGGTTGGATAAGCTGGATGATGCATTATGGGCTTTCCGCACTGCTTACAAAACACCCATCGGGTGTACTCCATATAAGCTAGTGTACGGAAAGGCATGTCATCTCCCGATCGAATTAGAACATAAGGCCTACTGGGCCTTAAAACATGCAAATTTCGACCTTCACACAGCGGGTGATCACCGCAAGGTTCAACTAAATGAATTAAATGAACTTCGTGATCAAGCTTATGAGAATTCTTTGATTTACAAAGAAAAAACCAAGAAGATACACGACTCTAAAATTAAAAACCGTGTTTTCAACATCGGTGACAGAGTCCTTCTCTTCAATTCACGATTGAAGATATTCTCAGGAAAGCTTAAAACCCGTTGGTCTGGGCCATTCACTGTCTCAAAAGTATTTCCATACGGAACTGTTGAATTATCTCAACCTGACGGTTCCAACTTTAAAGTGAATGGCCATCGGTTAAAGCACTACTTTGGAGGGGATGTACCACAAATGGTTGTCCCAGATCTCCAAACTTTCCCTACGAACCAATGAATTCGGGGATCGAGTCAAGCTAGCGATTCGATGAACAAAAACAGTAGCGACAACATGGGTTTTTCACCCATGTCTCTGACTTCTTTCTACTTTCTAACACCCTAGTGTGGGGGAGTGGCCGTCCACTGCAGCTATTTGAAATGTATATATCCACAAAAAAAAAATAATAAAAAATAATTGTGTGATTGTATGTAAATATGAATAAAGTGAAAAATGAAACATGATATTTCCACAATTAGCTTATAATATTATCTTTTTATGTTCAAAGAGTCGGCATAATAGCCGGGACTTTGAATATTGAGGACAATATTCAATTCTAAGTGTGGGGGGGGGGGGAAATTTTAGCGAATTTTATCATATTATATCCTCTAGTACCCCCATTTTTGGCCCAAAATTTTCAAAATTTTTTTACTTTATTTCAAAATTTTTGTGGTAATCAGTCCGCCATGTCTAAACGACAAAAGAATTGGCTAATCCAAGAGCAAACGGCTCTTGGTAAAGATATCTCAAATCCGTTGATGGCTTGCAATTTGCCCAAAATTGTATGGTAAATCAACTCGCCATATCCAAAAAAGTGAATGAGTTGGCTAGCCCGCAAGATTATGGCTTGTGGTAAAGGCAGTGGAAAAACCATAATTGGTAATCAGCTCACCAAGATGCTGACTATTCCATCAAGAGTTGGCTAGTCCAGAAGCAAACGGCTTTTGGTAAAGACAAATCAAATCCGTTGACAGCTGGTGGTTTGCTCAAAATCACATGGTTATCAGGTGGACCATAGTTCATACTTGAACAGATACATCTGGCTACTCCAGAAGTGATGGCTTTTGGTAAAGAGTTTCAAATCCATTAAGTTTTTCTCAAAAGATTGCTAGGGACTAGCAATGTTTTAGTGTGGGGGATTGATGAGTGTGTAAATACTCATCATTTTTACCTAATCTGAGCTGCCAAAATATCTAAAAACACTCAAATATGCATCATAATACTGAAAATATCCCAGGAATGTGTTTTATATGTTTCAGATGCAAAATAATCAAAAACGGATGAAAAATGAACAAAGTTTGCATAATTGCCAGTTAAAGTCCCTCAACTTTTAAAAGTTGTCAAATCTAGTCCCTGGTTGTTCTAAAAACTTGAAAAAGTCACCAAAGTTCCTTTTAAATAGAAAAGTTACATAATTAGTCCTTTGGTGCAAAGTTTCACAAAATTACAAGTTTAGTCCCTAAACTTTGAAAATTGTCAAAAATGGTCCCTGGGATATTAAAACTTTGAGAAAAACAAATTTTGTCCTTGTACTTCTCATATATGGCAGGATTGGTCCTTGAATGCAAAGCTTGGTGAAATTACAGATTTGGTCCCTGAAGTTTGAAATGTTGGCAGATTTGGTCCTTGGGAAAATTAAAATGGAAAAATCATCATGGTCCTTGTAATATTAAAGCTTGGCAGAAAATACCCCATGAAAACACTTTGGAAGGATGCCAAGTCACACCCCTCAAAAATCAAAATATTACAAAAATGGTCCTTGTGATAATTTAAACCAAACCGGACCCCTTAATTTCAATAAATCCAAAAACCAAATCCAATCCAAACTCAACCATCACCTTACCCAGCCCACTCCCCTATTTAGGCCCAACTCCACAAAAGCCCACCCTGGTATAATAATACCAGGGTCAAACGCCACCCTTTCCCTCTCCCTCACTCACCGTAGCAATACCACCAATACCACGTGGTTTTCACCCCACCACCACCACTTTCCAGTCTCATCATCACCTTCCCACACCCTCTGCACCTCAAATCACCTCAGCATTAAATGCCACCACCCCTTGCCTATATCAGTCCAAACCCATGTTACCATTTTTCCCGCCAAAACACGTGGCGTTCAATTAGAGGCTTAGCAGTGATCCTACGGTTCTAAATTAATGTGGGATTTATTCAGAAGACCAAGGGAACCCTAATGGAGGCCTATAAATGGAAGAGAAGTTCAAGAAGAAAGATTATTAGATTAATTTTAGTATTGTTAGGTCGTATAAGTGATTTTCAAGTTATCTTTGTGTAATTTAGCTTTCAATTAGTGTAAACTCTGTTTTCAGTGTACCTTTAAGGTTTTCAATTAATAAAAATCAAGTTTGAAGTTATATCTTAGTTTGTGCAATTTTCAATATATTTCAAGTTTTCATTTAAGCTGCATTAATGTTGTTAGTAGAATCCATGGACTCTTAAGCTCATATAGGCTCCCAGAAAGCTCAAATAAGCTTTTAGATTCCATTAAAATACTGCTTAGATATAAGAAAATCAAAAACACAAAAACAGTCAACCAAAGTCAAAGTTGCAGGTTTCTTGGTGAAAGCAATGGGAGCACAGTGAATCTTGGATGGTTGTGGTTTAGTACTCCATGGGGAGTGTTAGGATTGGTCTCATGGTTCTTGGTTCATGGTGATTAGCAGGAATGCAATTTGTAAGGCTTTAAACTCATTTCTTGTTATCACTGTAGCATTGCTTATATTGTTATCTCTTTGGCTTATTCATGCTCACTTAGTGTTAATTAGATATAATATTGCTTAAATTCAGTAGTTTGTTCATTTAAATTGTTGTTTACTTGAAATCTCAATTTCACTGTCAAAATAGTATAAGTAGTAATCTTTGTCTATTGTTGTTATTCATTGTGTTTAAGTGTTCAATTAGGCTTAATATGTCATAAAAAGTTATTGTGGATCAGTTTCATAAGCTCTTGAAGCCATTTGCTTTACAAATCATAAAACAGTCAACTTATAAGGTGTGTTTGGATCAGTGAGATCCTAGGTGTTCTAGTGCTCATTTGTTATTTTTCTTGGTTCACACAAGTTTCTTAGGTCCATATTAGCTCAGAACAACCAAAAATACCAAGGCTTATTCAGAAAAAAGTCAAAATCAAGCTTCAATAGGTCTAATTATCCCTCTGTATTGGATTAAGTGTGGCATATGCCCCGAATCCATTCACTCATGAGTGGTTTAGCTTAATTTAGTTTTATATTAGCTTAAATAATCACTTTCAATCAGAAAATCAGGATTAAAGTTCATTTAAGTCAACCTTTTGCAAAAACTCAAAAAGTAAAAAAGTACCTTTGTTTTAGAAATCCAAACATTGGAAGAATTTTTGTGATTTTTGTGTTTAGTTTGAGACTTTGAGCTTTTCAGGAATTAAAGTTTGTCACCTAGTGTACAAGTTCCCATAAATAGCTTATTTTTAAGAATTTTGTATAAGCTTGTGCAATAGCTTAAAGTGACCTGCAGGGCAAACACTTGCCCTGTGCACAGGTTTTGACCAAAATTCCCAAGGCCTTAGCTACTTCACTAGTGGGTCCCACCCCTAGCTTTTTAGCTTTTTAGAAACCCCATAAGCCCAGCTTTAAGCTTCTGAGCTTATTTCACCACTTTGAGCTTATTTGATAGGGCTGCAAGCCCCATCAAGTTTGGCCATTCTCTGAGCCAACACTGATCACTCAGTGTGTGACCCCAACTTTCATAGCCCCCCAGAGCTCATTAATAAGCCATAAGCCCTGCTTATTGGCTTATTGTGTAGTCCTCCAGTCCACCTCCATAAGTCAACCCTAGTTTTGAACCCTACTTGACTTCTGTGGACCCCACAGAGGTCCAAAGGTCCTTGATTTGGCCTGTTTGGACTGTGAAGCATCATAAGTGCTTATTTGTGGTTCATTGTTTATTCTGAGTGCTCTTTGTTCTAATTGGCTTATCTTAAGTTGGTAATCATCTGTGCATGCTTAGTTTCTCATTTCCTAGCTTTTTCACAATTGACTTAAGTCCTAATAAGCTATAAGTCACTGTTTGGAAACAAGGGGGTGCACTCAGCTTATTTCTAAGCTTTTGTAAAAGTTTCTTATTTTCAACTTATTTTTATCTGTCAAAACGAAAATCCACAAAAAATCAAATATAAAACTAGTGATAGCTTCTATTTAATAAATTTTATCTTTTTAATTTTCATTTCAGCTTATTTATAAGCACTTCATCATTTTCACAATTTTCTTAATTTCCTGTCACCTTTAAGTATTTGTAATAATTTTCTTAGATTTTTCTCTTTCAGTTTAATAATTATTAGAATTAAAAATAGTTTAATTAATTAAATAGGTAATATTAGTAATTAAATAGTTTTCTTAAATTTTAATTAATAACAGTAGGTTTTTATACTTTTCCTAGGTTTCATAAATCACTTAAGACTTTTAGAAAATAGATTTTTAAGTTCTACTATTCATTTCCTAATTTTTTTATTTAATTTAGTTAAATTAGATTTAAATTAATTAATAAGTAATTAATTAGTAAAATAGCCTAAATATAATTTTTAGAAACTTTTTATAATTTTTTAGGATTCCTGTGATGGTTAATTAGTTTTATAAATTTTTCCATAATTTTCTAAGTCATTTAAGTATTATTAGTAATTTAAAATAGTTTAAATAGTTTAATTAATATAATTAGTTTTTAATTAATAGAAAACCCATAAAAAGACAAAAATATTTCTTTTTAATTTTATACTTTCTTCAAGTTCATTTTAAGGTTTAGAAATTAGTTTTGCAAGTTTTTAGTTTAATTTGTAATATTTATCATTTTTAGTTTAATTTAAATTAGATTTAAATTACCTTTTAAATAGTTTTAATTAATTAAATAGTATTTAAATATTAAAATAATCATTTAAATAATTTCATTTTCATTTTAAATTTTCTTTTTTATTTTAAGTTTGAAAAGTTTCACTTGCACCCCCTGTAGTTTGTAATTTGTTAAAACCCACTTTTCTCTGTCTGTAATCTGATTTCCCATTTTGTGCTTTTGTGATTATATCTGTATCTCTGTTATTGTTTATATCATTCCATAGTGTCCAAATACCAAGCAATCAGTAGTATAATCATTCCCCAATCATCTTGGTTACTGTCCTCAGTGCCACTTATTCTAAAAAACGTTCAGAATACAATTTCAATCTCGTTGGGACTTAACGACCCGGGGATTTCCCTGTACTTCCACGGATTATAAACACTTGACTTTTCTCTCCCAGGTGGGCCTATCAACTGCACCCGGTTGACTGGTTGGTTTGGGAGGAGTCAGTGGTACGCATTTTTGCAATGACAAATTTGATAAAGTCATGCAAAAGTATGGTGTAACTCACCGTCTTTCTACTGCGTACCACCCTCAAACAAGTGGACAAGTAGAAGTTTCAAATCGAGGAATTAAGAGAATCTTGGAACGAACTGTTGGTGAAAATTGTGCATCATGGTCGGATAAATTAGATGATGCACTTTGGGATTTCCGTACAGCATACAAAACACCCATCGGGTGTACGCCTTACAAGCTTGTGTACGGGAAAGCGTGCCATCTACCGATCAAACTTGAGCATAAAGCCTATTGGGCCCTCAAGCATGCAAATTTTGACCTCAAAACTGCGGGTGATCATCGAAAAGTTCAATTGAATGAATTAAATGAACTTCGTGATCAAGCTTACGAGAACTCTTTGATCTATAAGGAAAAGACAAAGAAGATACACTACTCAAAAATCAAGAACCGCGTTTTCAACGTTGGTGATCGAGTCCTTCTTTTCAACTCTAGACTCAAGATCTTTTCGGGAAAGCTAAAAACCCGTTGGACTGATCCATTCACTATCGCTAAGGTTTATCCTTATGGCACCGTCGAATTATCTCAAAATGACGGTCCAAATTTCAAAGTGAATGGACATCGTTTGAAACATTACTTTGGAGAGGACATACCATCCATGGTTGTCCCTGATCTCAAACATTCCCCAAGGACAATTGAATTCGGGGATCGAGTCAAGCTAGCGACTCGATAAACAAAAACAGTAGCAACAACACGGGTTTTCACCCGTGTCTCTAACTTCTTTCTACTTTCTAACACCCTAGTGTGGGGGAGTGGCCGTCCCCTGCAGCTATTTGAAATGTATATATCTTTAAAAAAAATGTGTGATTGTATATACATATAAATAAAGTGAAAAATACAAAACGATATTTCCACAGTTAGCTTATAATATTATCCTTTTACGTTCAAAGAGTCGGCATATAGCCGGGACTTTGAATATTGAGGACAATATTCAATTCTAAGTGTGGGGGGGAAATTCTAGCGAATTTTATCACATTATATCCTCTAGTACAACCGTTTTTGGCCCAAAATTTTCAAATTTTTTTCACTTTATTTCAAAATTTTTGTGGTTATCAGTCCGCCATGTCTAAACAACAAAAGGATTGGCTAATCCAGGAGCAAACGGCTCTTGGTAAAGATATCTCAAATCCGTTGATGGCTTGCAATTTGCCCAAAATTGTATGGTATCTCAACTCGCCGTATCCTAAAAAGTGAAAGAGTTGGCTAGCCCGCAAGATTATGGCTTGTGGTAAAGGCAGTGGAAAGACCATAATTGGTAATCAGCTCACCAAGATGCTGACTATTCCATCAAGAGTTGGCTAGTCCAGAAGCAAACGGCTTTTGGTAAAGACAAATCAAATCCGTTGACAGCTGGTGGTTTGCTCAAAATCACATGGTTATCAAGTGGACCATAGTTCTTACTTGAACTGATACATTTGGCTACTCCAGAAGTGATGGCTTTTTGGTAAAAAGTTTCAAATCCATTAAGTTTTCTCAAAAGATTGCCAGGGACTAGCAATAGTTTAGTGTGGGGGATTGATGAGTGTGTAAATACTCATCATTTTTATCGTATCTGAACTGCCAAAACATCCAAAAATACTCAGAAATGCATTAAAATACTGAAATTATTCCAGGAATTGTGTTTTATATGTTTTAGATGCAAAATGTTTAAAAACAAATAAAAAACGAACAAAGTTTGCCTAATTGGCAGTTTCAGTCCCTCAAGTTTCATAAATTGAGAAAACTAGTCCCTGAAGGTTTAAAATAAAAGAAAAGTCAACCCAAGGTTTTGAAAGGTAAAAAATTATCAAATTTATTCCTTGGGTGAAAAGTTTGGGGAAATTACACTTTTGGTCCCTCAGGTTTCAAAATTGGCAAATGTAGTCCCCGGGTATTTAAAAAATGGAAATTATCAACAAAAGTCCTTGTGGGATTATAAAATGGCAATAATAGTCCTTGAAGCAAAGTTTGGGAAAATGGCAAATTGGGTCCCTCAATTTTCAGAGAATTGCAAATATGGTCCTAGTAATTTCTAGTAAGCCAAACGGACCCTTGCTATTCCTAAATACCCCAAAACCAAATATAACCCAAATAATAAAACACCAAAGCCCACCACACAACCCCCAAGCCCAACCTTATCACTCCAAGCCCACCTTCATTCCCCTTTTTATCACTCCCCGTTTTAATAATAAAACCAGTCAAACCCCCCACCTTTGACCTCCCTCCTCCACATCACCACCCCCCACTACCTGCAATACTCCAAGAACCCCATCATCACACCTAGCCTAGCCTTCACTCCCTGCAACACTCAACCCCCCCCCCCCCTTGGCTAATCCTCCAAACACCCTAGTCCAAATAACATCCTCTGGCTTCAATTAGCATAAGAAAACGATAAAGTCAATTGGGCGCCAAAAACTTTCAAAGGCCAGGATTGCTTCATCTCATCCAATGGTTCAAGTAGCAGCTGGGAAAAGTCCAAGAAACCTCTGAAACCCTAATTGGAGACTATTTAAAGGGAAGAGAAGCTGTGAAGCCAGTGTTAGAATTTTTAGTTTTAATTTAGTTAATTCAAGCATTGTAATTTTCAGTTTAATTAAAACTTTCAGTTGTAATATGTTTCCCTCATTATCAATATAAGTTGTTGTTTCAAGAAATTCAAGTATTCAGTTTAAATTTCAGTTTACTAAAAAAAAAATACAAAAAAAAAAAAAGAAATAAATAAAAAATAAAAAAAATGCAAGAAGAAAAAGAGATGAAGATGATGCAGTGGGTTAGGGGCTCTGTGGGGAGCTTATAGGAAATAATCTTGGTTCTTTGTTTCATGGTCTTATCTGGAAAGCACATTGTAAGCCATTCCCTTAAATATTTACTGTTCAATTGCTTATCAGCTTATTTTCATGCTTATTTCTGGTTTGGAATAGCTTAGTTATGGTTTGTGGTACTTAGTATGCTTGTGGTACAGTTTGTCTGTTTCTAATCAATACCCTTGATTGTTCACTGTGTGATTAAATCTCATTTGGCATATTCATATTTACCTATTGTACACTGCTTATCATTGGTAAATTTATGCTTAATTTATAATGAAATGGATCAGTGAATACTTGTTTAGCTAATAAGGGTCCAAATTCATGTGTTTTCTTTGGTAATATGAAAACAGTTATGCAAACAAGGGGTGTTTGGTTTAAGCATTGTTGATGGTGTTGTGGTGGTTTAGATGCTGTTTTTCCTACCCATGCACATCACTTTGGTACTATAAGAGTCAGTCATAGCATCATTTCCCATAGCCTTGTAGGTAAAAAGTCAAAGACTCTTTTAAATTCCTCTAGTTTGTCACTGTTAGATTCATAGGGTCTATAATCATGGATTTGAGTTCAGTAGTTATTTAGATTGCATGAATCAGCTTAATGATAGCTTATAACAACATCTTAAGTCAGCATTAATCAACCAAAGCTCATAAAAGTCAGCTGAGTAGATAATAACAAAAAGTCAAAGTCACTTATGGATGCATAATGTCATTTTTTGGGCTAATTTCCTAGATTTTTGTGGGTTGAATCAGACCCTGAAAGTTTTTGAGATTAAAATTCACCACTCAATCTTCAATGATCTGTAATCACTTCATTTTTGTGATTTTTTTATTGGCTTGTGCATAAGCTCAAAAAGAGCCCCTCAAGCCTGTGTTACCCTGCACCCTAACAGCAGTCCAAATAGACCCTTTTCAATGCCCTCCCCTATGCACCCTAGTGGGTCTCACACCTTAAATCTTGGCTTATTGGAAACCCAACAAGCCAAGCTTTAAGGAGCAGTGCTTATTTTTTAGTTTTTGGCTTATTGAACAGCAGCCCCCTTTACTTTGTCCCATTTTCCATTGAATGCTGGTTCTCAGTTGATCAGTCCAACTTCCCAAGCCCCTCTTGTGCTTAATTATAAGTCCCAGAGCTCAAATATTGGATTTTTGAAAAGCCCCTCAGGTCTCCTTTCTAGATTTCCATTTGATTTGGTCCCTAAGTCACTCCTGTGGACCCCACAAGGGGCTGCAAGTGAGCCCTTGAGGTCTGTTTGGATCAGGTAGATGGGATTTGCTTATTTGAACTCATTAGCTGATTCAGTGAGCTTTTATTGTTGTTTTAGCTTATTCTGAGTATACTTTGCTTGGTTGCATCTTAATTTATCTTTGGTCCTGGCCTGGTAGCTTATTTCACAGCTTATTTAAGCTTAACATAACCCTTTGAGCCAAAAAGCTCATCTGTTAAGCTTATTAAGATCCTCAGGGCTTATTTTTGAGTTCCATAAAAGTTATCTTCATAAAAGTTGTCTCATTTCAGTTTATAAATAGTTGTGTAAAAGAAAATTAAGAAAAAGACAAAAATAAATAAAGTGATAGCTTCTATTTAAGCCCTTTGGCTTATTTTTCTGCTTATTTATAAGCAGTTCTCATTTTTAAATTTTTCTCAGGTTCCTTTTAGGTTAAAATAATTTTAGGAATTTTTTCAGATTTTTCCTTGGTCATTTAGTACTTTTTATAATTTAATTTAGTTTTAATTAATTAAATAATTAGTTTTAATTAATAATAAATAATTAAAAAGTAGAAAAAAATAGGTTTTCTGTTTTAAAATTAGTTTTATAATATTTTAGATTTTTCTAAATTTAATTTTTATTTTTCTAGTTAAATTTCATAATTAATTAATAATTAATATAATTTAGTTAATTAAAAAGTAATTAATAATTAGTAATTAATTAATAGTAATTAATTAAATAGTTGTAAAAATAATTTTAATTTTCCAAAAATTTTCTTATAATATTAGGATTGTAAAAATATAATTTTCACATTCGTAGGACTTTATTTGCTCACGTTTCACTTTTTATTTTGCACGTTCGCGTTTAATTTAAATTCAAACGCGCGTTTTTAGGTTTAACTTACGTTTTAGGTTATCTGATCATCAGTAATTGTTAATATAGTGTTTCTAAGCTATTCTCAATCATAATCTCGTAGTATAATCATTCAAATCAAATTCCTGTTCCTCCTGTTAAATCACCCGATCACTTTAAACGTTTTTAAATACAATTACTCGCCTCGCTGGGACATAACGACCTGGGAATACACTGTACTCCTTGGTTAGTTGGTTTTAGACGTTTGACTTGGTAGACCATCACCTGGTAAACTTAGTTGACCGTTTAGGACCAATCAATTATTAGCAGATGAGTTAAGATGAGATGACGCACCAGTGTCAATGTTCAAGTTAGGATTAGCCGGTTCCTGAAGTGTCATAGTGTTGAATGCTTGCGGAAGTAGCGTTTCCTGACCGGTACCATACCCGGACTGAGCAAAAAGTGCTTGAGGTAAATTAACCTGTGGAGTACCTGTTGGAGTGGTCGTGGACTGCTGACCCAATTAAAGCCCAAAACCAGGTGGTGGTGTAGGCCTGGAACCCAACAGTGAGGGTTGCAATTGATTGGTGTTTAACCGGGCCTGACCCATTGCATTGTTTAAGCCATAGTGAGCTAAAAGAGTTTGTTGGGCTTGCAAAAGTGCTAATAACTGTTGTTGGCCATCATAATTCCCACGTGACTGTCCCTGATGAATTTGATCAAATATTGCCCTAAATCGTTCCTTTTGTGATTTTAGGTACTTTTGGAGTGAATTCTGGAAAAGGAAGCATTTTGGACATTTTTGGAGCATAAAAGTGAAGAAAACGGAAAAGTCTTAAATTTTCCTTGCTGGGAACAGTACCTGACGGCGTCATAAGCTTCTACATGACGGTGTCAAGAGTAATACAAGAGGTGGAAGTGGATAAAGTCCGTGACGGTCCAGAAAGTTTTGTGCATTGGAGATGACGGCGTCACCCAAGGCCGTCACGTGTAAAATTAAAGAGTGATGGCCTAGAAAATTTCCTGAAGGAGTCACGTAGGCCATCAGTGTTAACTTGTCAAAACTTGCGCACGAAGTAGCTGATATTGTTTTGGTCATAACTTTTGCATACGAACTCGGATTTAGGTGATTCAAAAGCCCACGCGAAGAGGACGAAGAAATCTTCGATTTGGTGAAAATGGTGGGCTGATGCCGTCATGTGTTAGAGCTGACGCCGTCAAGCCTTGCCGACAGAAAACTTACCTATAAATATAACATCATAACTTCACTTTTTGTAAGCCATAAACCCTAAGGTCGATTCCTGGATTTAGGTGGGTGTTTTTCCAGCAACTTAGAGGGTTTCAATCACTCCATAAACATCTTGTAATGGTTTGTTGATTCTATCTTAATTATATTTTCCATTATCATTGTTGTTTGCTCTTCTTTGATGATGATTTGCTAATTCACCTTGTGTCTACTTATGATTGTGTGAAACTTGTATATAATTGATTAGATCTTATTGATTCCTTGTTGATGTTTGTGTCTATCTTCATCAATTAGGGTGTGACACTTCGATAGGTCTAGTTGATTTAGCTTATAATTCTTGATTCCTATTGTCTCTTGTTTGGTTGATTGTATTCGGTGTTAGGCTTAAGAAAACTGGCAGACTTCCATAGGGTAACATGTTTGAACGTCTTAAGAAACATGAACCAATGCGTACTAGGTTATTATGGTTGTATTTAATGCATGAGCAAATTCTAATGATCCATGTTAGGAGCTTCTTGCAGGCTCGACAGAGGAAAGAAGTAGGAGCTTATAGAGTTGGGGAAGTACGTACGCCACCCCACGAATGGTATTAAGGAATACTACCCGTCAATTAAAACAAGGTGTGACAATTCAAAAGGTAGAATTGGATAGCTAGCAAGGAGTAACATATCATGGGTAGACATGCTTCACATCCCTTGTAGAACCTTAGTTTAGTTTTCTTGCACATTAGTTTAATTAGTAGCTTTTGGGTTAGTTGATTAGCAACTAATTCCGCCCCTCCTTCCAATACCCGAGATTTTTACCTGCTTTTCATAAAATATAAAAGCATAAAAAGAATCATCCTTCACCTTTAGACCTAGTTAGATTAATTTCAATCCTAACGACACTATTCCTGAGTTGAACGGTCAATCCCCCGGTAATTGTCACTATACTATACTACAACGATCAGGTACACTGCCTGGTGGGGGTTGTAAGCTTCTCGAGATCCCTCGAGAGGTAAAGCCTGGTGCAATTTCCACGCATCAGTCCCAAAGGAGTATTGTTGTTATCCCATTATAATTCCCACGACCTTGACCATTTGAGCCACGAGTTGTTCCAGAATTACCAGGTGCACGTGTAGACGAATGTACATACCTACAAGTAGTACCCCAACGACAAAAACCACGTTTGAAATTGCCACAAACCTCACTGTTACCTGAATTAGTACGAGTATCACGCGAGGTGTGAGTATCCTGTCCGCGAGCAGTAGGTGTCTTGGCCAAAAGAACCTGAGGTGCCAAAGAGGTAGTGTTCATGGACAAGGGCTGTGGTTTGGAGTTTAGCCTCATCTCCTCGGTTTGAACCATAGACCGCATTGTATCAAGGTTGGGAAAAGGATCTTTGTGAGCAATGATAGTGGCTAGGTTTGCGAATTTATCACTTAGCCCATTTATGGCATAAGTGACGATGTCATCATCACTCATCGACGAACCAAGATCACTGAGAAGGGTAACAATGGATTCGATCTTGCGAAAGTAGGCGTCGGCAGTAAGGTCCCCCATTTGTATAACACGTAACTCGCCTTTTAAAGCTATTGTTCGTGTACGTTTGTTGCCGAGAAAGATTTTCTCAACATGATCCTAAGCAGCCTTGGCTGTGGGAGGATTTGCTTTGATTAAACGACCCTGAAGAGCGGGTGCAAGAGTTAAAATGATCCATGATTTTACAATGGAATCGGCTGTGAGCCACTCATCAGTTGGTGGATCAGTTGTAGAAGAGCTTGCGGTAACACCTTTGATGTGCTTTAGAACACTGAAGTTGTTGCAATGGATTTTGAAAAAGTAGAACCACGACGAGTAATTTAACTCATCGATGTTGAGTTTGACTAGGACAACGCTGTTGAGGTTGTTGACAGCATAGAGTTTTTCAATTAAAGTGAGGGCAAGAGGTAGTGGTGGATTACCGTTTGTCATTATGATGGTGATGGAAGGGCAGCAGGAAGAGGTGAAGGTAGGGTTTTGTGGATCGGCACCTTACTGATACCATGTAAGTCGTATGTGTTTATTGCTTATCAATCGTTACATCATACAATATATATAACAAGCTAATGGGCTCATACACATACTAACAATAATCATATTTTAAAATGTATATAAAAAAAAAAAAAAAAAAAAAAAAAATTAAAAACAGAAGAAGCACCGAGTAGCACCAAACTACCAATCATATTTTATTAAAATTTTATAAACTTTGTTTTATAATAAAAAGACAGGAAACAGAAAAAACTAGAAGAAGCATTGAGTAGCAGCAATCATCAATGGCAACCACTTCACTGATTTCCACTCCCACTCCACCATCTTCATCCTCCCACACTCTCTCCCATCCTTCCAACAAGCTCTCTCTCTCCAAATCCATCTCTCTCCACACTACCCGCCACACCTCATTTACTACAGTAGCTGCTGCATCTTCCAACTCTCCAGTACCAGAAACCAGTACAAAAAAATCCTCAGTCAACAAGTTTCTAGACTCGTGTTTCGTGTTTTGCACTTCAGTAGCTCTTTCTGCTTCTGTGTTTGTTACGGATGTTGATGCATTTGTTGTTTCGACGCCGAGGAAGCTGCAGAATGATGAGCTGGCTACTGTTCGTTTGTTTCAGGATAATACTCCTTCTGTTGTCTATATTACTAACTTGGCTTCTAGGTAGTGTTGTTTTATAACTTTTTTTTTTTTTTTTTTTTTTTTAAAGCAAAGTGCCCATCTTACTAATTTACTATTTTAGTTCGTTCTGAAATAAATGTCAAAAAAATGATATTTGATTGCTTAATAGTGCAATAGTTATAAAACTATGTGTCACTTTATAAAGTAGACACTTATTTTGAGAAGGAATTAGTATTATGTAAGTATGTGATTGTGACATGTTTTTAGCTTATTTAGTGGTGTTATTTAGCAAAAATAAGCCCATATTAATGTTTTGATAAGCTTATGAGCTTATTTAAGGGGGTGATAAGCTCTTTTTTGTGGCTTATATAGGTTTATAAGCTCCTTTTGTTTTACCTTTTTTTATCATAAGCTAATCCAAACACTCAACATGAGCTTGATCTTATGAGCGTGGTCCTCATAAGCCATAAACTACGTTATGATATAAGCTTAAGCCCAAAAGTAAGCTTAGACAATTACTGCTTAGTTTCCTATTTTAGTTGTACTAGCATGGTGATCAAGTTATCTTAGCCTATAGGTACAAAAACTTATCCACCTGTTTTAGGTTTATTAGGTTTTAGGTATGGAATGAGATAAGTCAACTATTGTGCTAGACTGCTAGAGGTTATGAATTTATAAACAATTGCATTGACCGTGTTTGATTTAGTGGAATTATTTTTTGAAATGTTGATTATAGGTTTTTGATAAGTGGTTTGTTTAAGTGAATGTGTTATTGTATGATTTCTAGGCAGGATGTGTTTACTTTGGATGTGTTGGAGGTGCCACAAGGATCAGGATCGGGCTTTGTTTGGGATAAGAATGGTCATATTGTCACAAATTATCATGTTATCCGAGGGGCTTCCGATCTCAGGTTTGCAGCGTTTCGTATTTTCCGTTATTTCATTCAATTAAAATTGTATAGAATCCGAGTTGATGAATCATGTGTTAAAAGGCACGGCTGTAAGGTGCCAGTTTTGATTTGTTAATTACTTTAGGGTAGACATAAGGAGCAGCGAAGTACCTGATATGTATCTGTGCAGAATCAAATTTATATACAAGAATGTCCTAAATTAATGATCGATAGCCATTGTAATGTATGGAAGATTCAGCTAATTTAGTTACATGAGGTGTAATTTGAATGTTTAAGAAAGATTTGACTAAGTTCTGTTAGAAGTGCCTATGAATCCATAGCTTTTATCTGCTGAGGTTGAATTGATTGTTTGTGTTGACTGTCTAAATTGGGTACTTTGACATGTCAACTGCGACTTGACTGAATATCTCCCCTAAAAGTTCTGTTAATGCCTATGAATCCGCAGCTGTTCCTCTGCTAATGTTGAACTTATTTATGTTTGTTTAGGGTAACTCTTGCCGACCAGACTACTTATGATGCAAAAGTCGTCGGGTTTGACCAAGATAAGGATGTTGCAGTATTGCAGATTGATGCACCAAAAGACAAACTGAGACCTATACCAGTTGGTGTGTCTGCTGACTTGCTTGTTGGGCAAAAAGTGTTTGCTATTGGAAACCCCGTGAGTGTCAATATACTAATTATATGAATGCCTATGTGTATATGTTTGTGTGTACTGGTTGTTATGTGTTTCATCATTCATACTAATATGTGCTATATCTCAGACTCTCAATTGCAAAACCTTTTTTAGGTAATTTCCTTGTTAGTATGGTATGTATTGGGCGATAGACATAACGTTAGTTTATTTTCATTTTGTATCCTTGGATCGTAGGTTTCAAATGCGGTGACAGCAACCCATTGTAATGCTGTATTGTTCATATAGACAATTATTGGATACAGTTCCCAATATGCTGATTTTTTAATTAAAATGATAAGAACACACACTACACTTAATAGCTGACCTGATAGATAAACTATTTACAATATCGCGCGTCCTTCCGAATACATAAAGTCTGTAAATGAATTGATGTGATGGTTTTCCTTTTGCAGTTTGGGCTTGATCACACACTTACAACTGGTGTCATCAGGTACTAACTGATGCAGTAAGCTCCAACATTTATATATAAACCTCTTAATTTAGTTAAACTGAAAACATGTATGGATTTAGAAGGGATTTGATTCTTATTTGTATCTATCTTCATTCTTAATAGTGGGCTAAGGAGAGAAATAAGCTCTGCAGCGACTGGGCGTCCAATCCAAGATGTTATCCAGACAGATGCTGCAATTAACCCTGGTAATAGTGGCGGCCCACTTCTTGATAGCTCAGGAAACCTTATTGGAATAAATACAGCCATATACTCCACATCTGGTGCTTCCTCCGGTGTCGGATTTTCAATCCCAGTCGACACAGTGAGTTAATAGCTTTACTAATATCTCCCTTTAAGTATCTCAATTTCACAACCACAAGCCCTTAAATACATTTTCTTGCAATATTTTTATAGGTTGGTGGGATTGTTGATCAATTGGTGAAATTTGGGAAAGTCACACGACCAATTTTAGGTATCAAATTTGCACCTGATCAGTCTACAGAACAACTAGGAGTTAGTGGAGTCCTAGTCTTAGATGCTCCTCCAAATGGTCCTGCTGGAAAAGCGGTAATTTTGTCACCTTTTTACCAACTAAGTCCATACATTGGTTTTCGGTAATAGTTCAGGTAACTTGAGTAATCTGACTCTGCAGGGTATGCTAGCAACAAAACGTGACAACTATGGGAGACTCATATTGGGTGATATTATAACATCTGTAAATGGTAAAAAAGTTGTAAATGGAAGTGACTTATACAGAATTCTTGACCAGTGCAAAGTGGGTGAAAAAGTAAGTTCTCACATTCTAACTCTTGAAAAAATAGTTCATAAATGGAATCATATTCAATAGAAAATTATACTCCGTAAATGCTTAATGGGAAATATGGTCAACTGTCAGGTGATTGTTGAGGTGTTGCGTGGTGACCATGTAGAGAAGATCCCTGTGGTGCTTGAACCAAAGCCTGATGAAACATGATCCTTTGCAACGAACTCGGGTCGTGAATTTATTTATACATGGAAAGAATTTTATCATTGTATGGTTTTATTATTAGACTCCTATGCTGTAAAAACCGCAAACTATATATATTATGGGACTCGATGTGCTATATTGGTTTGAACCTAAACTAGAATAAGAAAAATTGCATCTCACACTCTATAAACATCTCATGTGGCATGATGTCGGGTCACTGCTTTTGCCTAATGACATAATCTTATTAAAACTTGTTATGTAATTATACGCCTTTGATAGCAGTAGCGTAATGTAACTCTGTTTAATTACGCGTGACAGATTGATTTTTCTTTTTTTCCTTTTTAATTATAGAAAAGGATAATATAATTTTGTTATAAATACTGCACAGAAAAACTCAGTTGCTTTTATATTTTTATAGAAGGTATGCAATGTTAGATATATTTACAAAATCACATATTTTAGTGGGTCACTCTTCTTCTAACTGTAGTTATTCTCTAAAACCTTAACAATGGCTGCTGTTAATTCAATCACTTCTACATCATCATCTTCTTTTTCATCTCTTTTTATTTCAAGAAGCTTCTGTGTTCTTCGCACTCGTAAAACCTGTGGCATTAGCTTTCCCACTTCTTCTAACCATGAATCATCCTTAACAATCACTTGTCGCAAGTTGCAGCGTGAAGAGCGCGCAACCGTTCGTTTGTTTGAGGATAATATTCCTTCTGTTGTCTATATTACTGCTGAGCTAAGGTATTTCCCTGCATTGTTGTCGTGTATGTTTGGCGCGATGTTTATGATAGTTTGTATATAAAATAAGCTTTTATAAAAAAAAATAGGCTTTGTTTCGGAGACAAAGGTTAAGGAGTATTTCAGAAAATTAGCTCTTAAATTAGCTTCTAAAAACATAATCTCTTGAAGCTATAATCTGCAAACAGTTTTGTTAAAATATACCCATATGGTATGCCCCATGACTCCTCACGATTTGGAGTTGCCTATTTTTAGAAGGGTATTTTTCGTATCTGTTTTCCATGCTACATTGCTTTATGAAAGAGTCTACTAACTCTTTGGAGTCTACTAACTCTTTGGATTGAATTATGATATTATGTGGACAAGGAAGCATGAGTTGATTGAGGGTATGTTAGAGGGGCGCGTTGGATCAGGCTTTGTTTGGGATAAAAAAGGTCACATTGTCACAAATTATCATGTTATCCAAGGAGGAACCAAGATCAGGTTAGTTTCTTTTGTACTTTCCTGCATTTCATGCACTGAATATGTTGTATCGTCTCATATCAGTAATAAATGTGTTATGTTCAGAAAAAAGCCTATTATAAGCCAAGGTTGAACTAGTTAATGTTTGTTCAGGGTAACTCTAGCTGACCAGACCGATTACTATGCAAAACTGGTTGGGTTTGACCCAGATAAGGATCTCGCTGTATTGCATATCAATGTACGAGAAAAGAAACTGAGACCTATACGACTTGGAGTATCAGCTAACTTGCGTGTTGGGCAAAAAGTGTTTGCCATTGGAAGTCCCGTAAGCATAGATATATACTAATTCCATAAATATGTAAAGTGTGTATACTTATATTTTTGTGTAACAGTTGGCATTCATTGTGCAGTTTCAGCTTGATCAAACACTTACAACTGGTGTCATCAGGTATAAGATTGGTACCACTCACCTATCTTTCGTATATGAATCTCTGCATTTAGATCAATCAAGAATTTGTATCTGTTTATAGTGGTCTAAAGAGAGAAATAACTTCAAGTGTAACCGAGCGTCTGATACAAGATGTTATCCAGACAGACGCTGTGATCAACCCCGGTAACAGTGGGGGGCCACTTCTTGATAGCTCAGGAAGAATTATTGGGGTGAATACATGTGGATACTCGGAGTGTCCATATTGTACAAGCACTGGTGTCAATTTTTCCATTCCCATCGACACAGTGAGTTAATAACTATACTACTCTACCTTTTGTTATTGAGTAAATTCTACATTTAGTCCGTTGACTATGTAAGTTGGTTTCACTTTGTGTCCCTGAATGCTAAAAGACAAGGGATCAAATATGAAAGCAAACTGTACCGAGGGCCGATTTTGTGATATTGATCAAACCGGGACCATTTATGTAATTAACTCTGGATTATCTCTATTCACAATTGGAATACATTGTATTTCATGATATTTTCAGGTAGTTGGTATTGTAAACGAGTTGCTTCTATTCGGGAACGTTGTGCGACCAATGTTAGGAATCAAATTTTCAGCTGATCAGTGGAAAGAGCAACCACGAGTCAGTGGAGTGATAGTCTTTGATGCACCTCTTAATGGTCCAGCTGGAAAAGCGGTAATTTTGTCGCTTTTTGCTACCTTCTGAAACATAGTATTAACTTTTAAGTAACGCGAATAATTTGAATTTACAGGGTATGCGATCTGCAAAATTCGGTGTCTTTGGCATACTCATATTGGGTGACATTATAACATCTTTAAATGGCAAAGAGGTTGCTAATGGAAATGATTTATACAAAATTCTTGACCAATGCATCGTGGGTGAAACAGTAAGTTCACTTCAATTCTTCTCGTGTAGTCGTGTCTCTTTTATATGTTACTTATGATATCAATATGTGATCCTGGCACCTTCTTCATACACATGTGAAGTAAAGCTGCATAAACAGGATTGACCCGGACACTGGTCCAAGAAAAGCCTAAAAGGCTTGAGCAATAGTGTAACTGTAGTTGCTTGTGGATTGTCAGGTGACTGTTGAGGTATTGCGTGGTAACCATGTAGTGAAGATCCACGTGGTGCTTGAACCAAAGCCCGATGAAACATAGGTGTCAATATAGATGCTTCATTATAATCTTAGCTTGAAAGATACAGCTGCCCACATTGTTGTGAATCATAACATTTTGAGCCGTTTTGTAAAGGTGTGGAGCTACAGCACAGTAAGAACTCAACTTTTTTGTCTAATAGCTTAATCTTACATGAAAAACTGTAACATAACACTAGCTGAAAATGTTAATTATTTTGGTGTGATGACGGTGTCATGTTACACTTTCGATAGCATCGGCATAATCTAACACTGTATACAGAAGCAAGGTGATAGAGTCAAAGAAAAGGGATAAACTACTAAAATTGTCTATAATACCACGCACAAAACTCAGTTGCTTGTATACAGTTTCTTAAGTCATCAAGCTAAAAGATATCTAATGTTTCTGTCAAGAATTTAAAACACGTTGAATCAAAAGGTTTATCGAATTGGCCTACCTATTAATGTAGTTCTGTTAAATCACAGAACTACTAGAGTTGCAGTTAAACATGTCATCTTTGATTAAGAAAATTAGCGCAAATGATACTGTGAAATAGAGGGAATTTTATGCTGACTCGCAGATTCTTTCTCTACCTCAAGAAATTCAGGTGAGTTTGATGATGAGTACCATATGCCCATTTAATTAAGAAATACTATGCCTAAAAACAATTAAGACAACTAGTAGAAGAATCAGATTGCAGCGTACTATGAAGGAATGGAAGTAGAACAAAGGCAGATCCAGAGGGTATATGGTCTAGCAATAATGCATTTATGTATGTATACATGTATTACAAGTATGTATGTATTGAGCTATATATCAGTTGACAAAATAAATACCAATAAGCCGGATCACAATGCAGGCAAGCATCTGAATCAGCAGAAAGACCGCTCCGTATCCGTATGTCAAAGATGCCATTATCTTGAAGGTTCTTGAACTTGAAGCAAACACCAACTTATGGTGCATTGCAATATAGTCAAGAGAGGCATACTGACTTCTGACTCGTATCAATAAGTGAAGGTCATTGATGGTGGTTAATAAATCTTTCAATGCAATTGTCATGGTATGGTCAGTGTGAAACTATTTGGGGGCCAGCCTAATAGGACAGACCGAGAATGCAACGCATCGAGCTGCTTTTGCTAGCATAAATCGCTCATTTTCTGTTAATGGTCTTTCAATCACTTTCACAATATTTGCGTCCTGAAAAAAAATATGATGAGTCAGTATCCATCAGAACTCGATTTATTGTTTTTTTTTAATAGTAGGTGCCAGACGAATCCCATATACCTTCTTTGGTTGTTGAATAGAAGGCCGTACATTTGCAGTGTCACCAATTTCAAGTATATTGTTAAGGTTTCCCCGATCATCCCTTTCAGTTGGTGACGATGTTGAATGCCTCCAATCCCCATTGACAATGAACTTGTAGTAATACCTGAAGGTGGTAATAATATAGTTGCATGCTTTGGACCAAAATGGTTAACTAGAAAACATGAACATGCCAAAAACACAAGTACTTAATGATATTAAAGGCCTAAGTACGTACTTTCCTTGTGCAAGTCGAACTTCGGCTTCATATCTTGGGCCACCTTTATGGGTTGCTTTAATTGGTTCTTTCCAGTTACTAAAGTCTCCAATCAGTTCTACATTCTCTCCCTGTGATTCAAGAAAATTTAGCACAAAATGAAAAAAAGAAAAAAAGAAGATAAATAATTAAATCAATATATATCACATGGTGTAGCATTAAACCACTTAACCACCACCAACTGGCCTAGTGGTAAGGTCCTTGGTTTCCTCACAAGAGGTCAAGGGTTCAAAGTTCAAACCTTGGTAGGTGTGTACATTTGGGAGTGGTCACTGGCCAGGGAAGGAACGGTCCCGGGATTAACCCGGTGAGGCCGTGTACATCCTTCAAAAAAAGGCTTGCCCTCCCTGGGTAACTCATCCGTTTGCCCATTACATGGTGTAGCATTAGAAAGTGTAATGAAAAGGGCGACTGTCACTAAGAACCTCATGTCCATTCCACACAAATGTCACTGAATGGGTTGCAGGTCCATCATGTTTTCCGTTTTCTACCATAGATATGAGATCCCAAGTTGCCCATGCAATTGCTGCTCTGCGTACATAAGTAAGCATCAGTTACTTGTTTTAATCAAACCCTAGGAAGTAGACTGTGAAATAGATTGGTAGGAGTGAGAACCTGTCAGGACGGCATTTATGCAATCCAGTTACATAGTTGTAGGCTGCATGAAGTGAAGTATCGGTCATCCAATGAAGGTATGCAATAACACACGCAGGGGATCTATCAAAACCGGTGGTACAGGTAACATAAACACAATGGTTCTTTTTCAGCAACCGTAAAAGAAGACCAACACAAAATGGAAGTTTGCCCCTCATATCAAAAGAATCTCCTTCCCTACAAAAAGGAAATTAGATATGAACACATCAAACAACATTCAAATACCATACAGAAGTGTTGAAATTGAATACTTTGAATTACCTTATTGGATAGTTAATCATAAGGATATTATTTTGTTGGCATGCCTCGTTAATGGATTCTGAATTTATTTCCCAGTTTTCTGCTTCAACTCCACCTTGGAAATTTAGTACAGCAGTCACTCCCTGGCGCAAAAATTCACCATTTCTTGTCAGTAATTTATTTAGGAAACCACGACATCAGTGAACCAAATACTCCAAAGATTTAACATAAAGACATTGCACAATAAAAAAAAAAGAGTCCTAGAAACCCACAAATAAAAAGAATAATGATCTAAAAGCGATATATTCAAGCACGATGTACTGAGAATAGCAAGTTTGTTAGTGCTCACCACAACATTAGCCAAAGTCTCTATATCAGCTTCTGTTTGTATACATGACCCCACATACATCTGGTCTGTAATCTGTAAGATAACAAGTGCATATCGCTTAGCATTACATATCATTACAAACTGTTAAAATGAATATGTAATAAAAAGTACTTTAAACACACCTTGCTATACCGCGCGCCAAGAGAATGATCATAATAAAGTTCCCCTTTAGAACGATCTAATGCTTTAATATACTCCTCAAGTGGGAAACTTCCATGTGACCAATCATCTCCTGATTCTTCTTCAGAGAAAATAGTAACGAGTTGAGTAAATGGTTCATCAGGAATGTTTTTTTGTATCCTGCTACGAGGCGGTCCATTTTTGTTAATCAAAAGATTCCACCCTTCAGGAGTAGAAAATCTTGGAGTGAACATGATAAACCCTGAATTCCCGCTTCCTTCAAAAGATGTTCTTAAACTTGATGTAAGCATTGATCTGTTCCAAGTGGCAATAGGAACACGGCCTCTGTTAAATTGGATATCAATATCACTTTTATTAAGCAATTGTTGAATTGGAAAAGGGGAGAAAGGTCTTTCGAGGACAAGACTACAAAGTCCAGATTTTTCTAACATCATCTTCCTGCAAATACCAAACAATAAACTTGAGTAGATTAGCATAGATGAAAGGTTAATAAGTAAACTAAACAATTAAAAGTTAAATTTTCTCTCAGAGCTTTTAAACCATATTTCTTGATCTTCAAGCTATAAACTATTACATAAATTTCTGAACTACATATTGAATTTGCTATTTGTCATTTTCTCGATATTATCTGGGACAGCAGTGAAGGCCAGAACCACAACAACAATACTTAATCCCGCTGAGCAGGCAGTGAAGGCCAGAACCAAGTTATCTAATGGGCTGATGAAGATGCTCCTATGACTACAAGAATGAAGACCCACATTGTCATAATTTTTCCCACTAACCATATTTGTATGTAACAAAAACAAAAAAAAAAAAAAAAAAAAAAAAAAAAAAAAAAAAAAAAAAAAAAAAAAACCCTACTTATCCTAAACTATACAAGCAACTTAAATAGCCATGACCATCAGTTATTAGTTAGTGTTCGACATCATAGGCAAATTTTTCCTAAAAGGGGTATGAGTGTTCCCAATATCCAGGCTTATCAGTTTCTCAATTACATTTCGAAATATGATAACTAGCAATTCCTTGTTATTATGGTTTCAATTTTATAGTATGTCATTTACATGCATCACATCAGGGGCATAGGTCCTCTAACTAACTATATGAACACTTCAGGCTTGCAACTCCCTGTTAAGTAATGAATGCAGATATACGTTGAACGTATTCTGTTTCTCAAATATATTTGCAAGGATCTCATACACATGCATTATGACACACAAGTCTCTAGCATGCGATTCTAAGTTAATTTAATTGTAAAGACTACTAAAATTTGTGAACAAGGGTCATATTAGCAAGTACTCTGCATCACTGAAGTCCTTAATCTCAATAAGACCACCCCCAGAAGATGCGCTTGCCTTCTTCAAAGTATCGCCAACCATAATTATCCTCGATTTCTCAGCATTACCCTACACAAGAGTTATTACAAAATCAAACAACTTTTATATACATTAAAAACAGCAATAAATTCAAAAGATACAACACTAACTAAGAAACAAACATGTTAAAACTACACAACGCTAAAATACTTTAACTTTAACTGCGTTTTTACTAACATTCTTTCTTTAGTCATTCACATAATCACATCACTAAACAAATGAAACGTGTTTGGGTCAATCAGTATCAAATTGTGACAAATACAGTAAAAATTGAATTAAATTAAAATGTTCTACTACTAACTAAGAATCAATAAGTAAAAGCCACCTCATACTAATGCACATTTTATATCCGGCCACCTTTTATTAATCTACTTTTTTTTTAATCATTCAGATCAGTTATTTGGGTCACTTTGTCAGCTCACTATACTACTATTTATAATTTTATATGCAAGTTCATTAATATAATTCCAAACAAACCCAAGGCATTTCGTCTAGTGGTACAATTTTAAATCACTAACTTTCTGCATCGTCTATTACTTCACAAACATATATACATAAAAAAAAAATTGCACAAATAATTAACACAGCTATACACCGTCGTCACTATGCACGGGTAATCATCTAGTTACATTAAACATAAAGAATATACATTATTACCCCTTTCTTCATGGAATGAACTAAAATCTTGCCATCTAACGACAAAGCGAAACGAATACCTAAAGGTTTCTCTAACGTAACCATATACTCATTCAAATTCATCTTAAACCTCGAACTTGTCGAACCACCAGACATCGCAACAACCTTAACTCCTCCTCCTTTCATTCCCCTTTTCACATTTCCAACAACCAAATTACACCCATGATCATTCATCAAACAAACATCTCTCCCCCAAAACAATGATCTCAATGAGCATGTCGTTACGGAACATTTGCTGTAGTTAATGTAATTTGAGGTTTGAAACAGAGACATTACTGTTGTTGTATGGAATGGTTTTATTGAGATTGGTGTTTTGAAGTGAGGGAGTGTGTGTGTGTGTGTCTGGAGATAATTCGGGAAGAAAGAGAAGCCACATAAGTTGGTCAACGTTTGACTTTGCGGGTTTTACACTACACGTGAGCATGGGTGGGGCATGGTTTCCACGTGTTTTGCGTTTTAACTTTAACCTTTTCTGTATGACTTTGTATGTTGCCGAACCTAATTTGATTGGGTGTTTGGTTGGTTCGACTTACAAACCAAACCAAACACTAGGGCAAAAAGGGGCGGTGTGGTTATTCGCATGTAGGATTGTAGGGGTTTCATAAAACTTATTATTTTTAAATGGGCTAAACCCAAATTGACCCGAACTCGAATGATCTGAGTTTTAAATAAGATCGGGTTTATGTATGTTTTTTTGAGCCTAACCCGAATTGACCCGATCCGACTAATCCGAACCCGACCGAATCAACTCGAATAAGACACCTGTTCGCATGGCAAGTCATCTTTTACTTTAAGGTGAAGATAATGAAAATCTAACTAACTTTCATATTTTACTTTGTTTGTTGCGTAGTTATTTTTAACCTTTTTTATTAATATTATTATTTTTTTAATATTATTACCGTATGTCTTTTGATTATTTTGCCTCAATTGTTAATAAGAGTATTTATAAATTAGAATGGTAAAATTGTCACAAAATACAAAAAATCACAAAATTTAAAAGTTTAACATATAGATCAGGAAAAAATAACTATGGCTACTTAACAAAAAAAAAATTGTCAAGTTACTTACATTTTCGTACCAACTTTATAACCAAAAAAATTAATAAATAAATAAAAAAAATCACTTAATAGCATTCCTATAACAAATTACAAAAAACCTCACTCATTTCACTTTTACGCGCGCGCGCACCAAAAAAAAAAAAAAAAAAAAATTACACTTAGGTGACTGTAACACCCCCAATTCATGGATGCAGCGGAATTCGAACTGGGTGTTACTTGATAGCACAATAGTCACAATAATAGAAAACGAACTCCAATTGAGTCGTTTTTAAAAGATTTATCATTCAAATTGTATAAATATCAGAGATTTACAAAATGAGGTCCCAATTGGTTCCCTGTTTACAATGTATAATAAATGAGTTTTGAATGATAATAAAATTTATAGCCCTCTTGAGTATCCGTGTCCTTCCGTGCCATCCTTGATCGTCATGAACCTGAAATACATGCTTGAGAGGTCAACACAAAGGTTGAGTGGAATTCGTAGAGTTTAGTTAAATCGTTTGAACACAATAATCGTAATGTGAGGTAATTAATCACACATTCATAGTTAGAAAACAAAATCGTTATTTATTTCACTAAGCTCATACAACCAAAGCGTTAACATCGAACCAACAAAATTGGCATTATAGAAGCCCTATCAAGGTACTTTTGCCGTTATACCGCTAAATCTCAAATATAGTGCATTTGTGTGAACTCATCGTTGTTCAACACAAATGGGATTCGTCAATCCCAATAGATCTATTCACAATATTCGCGCTCACTAAAGGTAGTGACTAATGGTTCATGATATAGGGACTTCGAACATGGCAATCGTTACTTAGTGATAATAAAACATCGTCGTGAAGCATACATTAGAAAGCATCGTGTTCGAGTAGAAAAATAATAGCATGTATTCCCCCCATGGGTTTGTAAAATAGTTAAACAATAGAAAGTGGGGCTACGAACTCACCTTAAGTTATGTAGTGAGTAGTGAATGTGATGGTCGAATCGCGAAGGTTTCTACGAGCAACCTATAATAGAATGTTGCGACTTAGGATCGGAGTAGAGAATATGAAGTAGTACCTATATATATATCTTGCATTAGTCCATGATGTGGTATGATGTATATTGTAAGTCTTTGAAAGAAAGATTCATGAAACATGTATGTTTTGGTATATCGTTCACTACCGTTCGGGCCGACATAATTCAGAAGTCATGTTAGTAAGCGTTCGAGGAGCCAGGACACTTTAACTCGTAAATCCACAACTCAACTCGACGGCTTACATAATGAACTCCTCACATGAGGCTCCCTACTATTGTAGTAGTTGATGAAATATATAGATATAAGTTTTGATCCGAAAAGTTACATGTCCGATATTTGAATAAACTTAGGAAAGTTTATTAGTACATGAAGATTGTTATTAGGGGTAGTTTCATAAGTCTTGAATGACCATTTTCTCTTGGTAATATCTCATGGTTTCCTTTTAGTGAAGTAGATCCAAATTGCTTGTTCATGTTATCGCCTAATTCATTGTTTCATGTTTACGCCTATGTAAATTGGTATGGTCATTTCGTCATGGCCTAGCCATGACCTTTAGTCCTTGTTCCAAGGTCATGAGACACAACCTTGGCTCTAGCCATGGTTGTGGTCTTGATTATAGGTCATAAGACCTCTTGTTCCTTTCAAAGTATAACCATAATCTAGTGACTTTCGCCTAAAAATGGGCTGTTTAGAATTTGAAGAATTTTATCACTCGGAAAGCATTTTTAGGTCTCGAGCTTCTTTGTTCCTGAACGAAAACGTCGTTTCGGACAACTTTCGTGTTTTAACTTTTTGATGAATCGGACCAGAAGTGGGACTTTCAAAACTTAAATTTGATCAGGAAGCTATTTGGCAGTTTTGCCGGAAATCTTTGGTAATTTCAAATCGCCATAACTTTTGACTCGTATACTCGTTTTGGGTGGTTCAAATTGCTATGGTTTCCTTTTTAGGTCCTCTACTACAATATGTAATAATCAAATATCATATTTTTAACATTTTGATCAGGTCTTACCAAGAAATTCATTAGTTTGCTCGTTTTAGTAACTTGTTTCAATAATTCATTACAACAACATCTTTTACTCATCATGATACATCATGGACATAATTACAACACATAATATAGCAAGAATAACATGTAAATGGTATGAACATGATAAATTAACAAGAAGCATGTTAGGTTTAGTCTTACAACTTTTGGCTTTCTAATTAAAGAAAGGAGTAACAAGTAAGGAAATGGACTTTGATAGACTAGCTTCAACCCTTTTTCACTTCAAGCAACCTTTCTACCCTTGGTATTCTTGAAAGATATGTAATGAAAGTTGAGGTGTATTGAGTGGATTTAAACTCAAGAGAAAACACCAAGTATGTTAGGGTTTGGAAGAGTTTTGGTGAATAATAAGCTAACTAGGGTTTCTATCTTGAACTTGCACTTGATCCTTGCTATAACTAGGAAGAAACAAAGCTAAGTGTGATGTGTTGTGGTGGGTTGTGATGGCCGGCCAAAGAAGGGGGGAAAGGGGCTTTTATAGGGTCTTGAGGAGGTTACAAAACATGACTAGTCAACACCTTGGAGACCAAGGTGAACACATGTAATGATCCTAGAGCACAAGTTAGGAGATTAAGCCACACAAGGGGTGACTCCCCCCCATATGGCGGTTCAACATGGATAAGAGGGGGAGGTGGCTTGGCTTGGTATTATCCTTGGTTATTTGGATGAAACTTGACTCCGGGAAATGCCAGTCGTAAATGATTAGGCCTTAAAACGTAAAACCGGGTGTCGTAAAATTATGAAACTTCAAAGTATTGTTAGACATGTGCATATGTCCCATAATAAAATATAAAATGAGTGGTAGGTTCCGTTTGGGTGGTAAACCCTGCTAAAAACTGGAAACACGGGTCTAAAACGCGTAATACGTAAAATGTACGAATTTTGCGTAAAACTGAGAAAAGTAAATGTTACTTTTCTAATATGATATAAATGATTTAAAATGACTTATAATGTCTAGACTGGGCTCAGTCTAGTGTCGGTTGGTGTTAAATGTCTTTTAGACATCAAACCGTAAGCCTAAAAATCAAGAAATGACTTTTGGTCAAAGGAGGAGGGAAAAATTATGTTGACTTTTTCTAATAAGTTTGAAAACTCAAAATGTCTTAGAAACTCGTTTCGTGGTCTAACGGTTAATCGCCCATTTGGTTAAGCGTGCTCATGTGAGAATAGTACCGACATGGGTGACCTGCTGGGAAGTCTTTGGTCATGTTTTTCTCAGTCACGATTAATTCTCAAATAAATCATGAGTGTGTCAAACATTTTTCTGATGCGGGGTCACTTAACGTGGTCGAGTTTCGTTGTACGTAGAATTTCTGAATGACGTTTTACCCTAAAACGTGTAATTCCTTAATAACTTTCACGAAAATGATCTGACGAATGTCAAACATTTAATTTGCCATGGAAATGATTTATCACTCAAGAATATCAGATAAAAATCAACTTTCGGGAAAGTTTCGGGAAAAATGAATAGTAAAAGTGAATAGTGAAATTTTCCGGGAATGGTAATTAACCTGAAATTGCGAGTTGTTACAGTCTCCACCCCTTACGGGGAACTTCGTCCCGAAGTTCTGTGTGTGTCATATGTTGGAGTGGTGTCGATAAAGATGTGTGGTTACTTATGAGGATTAGAGTGATGTAGTTTGATTTTGTCGTTTCAGTGTATGGCGTAGTATGAGTTTACTTATGAGAAGTTTGTTTCTAAGAAAACATATAGGTGACTGCTCCCAGCATAACATGATCCCTCCTGAATTAGACATAGGTGATCAGGCTATGTATAATTTAGGACCGATAATGTGATGTTCGGTTTAGTCACGTATGGTATTCAATCTTGTAAGGCTGATGAGTTTGCTTGTGGTGTAACTAAGGATGATTTGAGCTTTAAAAGTGCATCAATATCAGAAAGCGAGCTTATGGGATTAAGGGTTGTGAAGATGATGATTGTGAGAAGGTTAAGAAGGTTTGTGTTCTTCATTTTGGTATGTTGAGATTTAGTGGTTTGTGATGAAAGTTGGAAATGAAGGCATGATATTGATTTATAGGGTGGTATCATCGAAATGATTTCTCTAGGATGGTGGTAGAATATCTTGGAGTAAAATGATGTGAAATAATAAAGTGATAACAAATTAGCTTGAAGTAAAATTTGTTGAATGGTTTATAAGATAACTGAGTAAGTCTCATAGAATGGTAATAGTCTGCTAAACAATCAAATTGGTTTGGAGATAGAAAGTACAATATATAAGAATTATCACAAAGAGTCGTTTATTGAACAATAAATATTCTTAAGTCATAAAACTCCCATTACTAGGGATGACATACACATAGTACAACAAAGTGCATAAATAAATATGACTGCTAAGTTCTAAACTTCATTGTTCTGCATTGTTGTTGAGATTCTGATAAGCTCCTTCTCCTCTTATCATGTATGCTCACCCTTGGTTGTCTTCAACTTGTTGACCTTGGTTTTGGGGACATTGGTTCTTGTAATGTCCACTTTCTCCACACCCGAAGCATATAACTATCGGTTGTGTGTTGCTACCGGTAGCTACATCCTTGACTCTACAATCTCTGGCAAGGTGTCCAGTGTTCTGACAGTTGCGACACTTAGCCGGGCAAGGACCTGAGTGGTGGAAGTTACACTTATTGCATAGTGGAGCATTCCCGGTATATCCTGAGCCTCTAGTTAGTGCAGCCACATAAGCCTTTGCGGTCTCTTGTCTTTTGTTTTGCTGGTTGTTGTTGTTATTGTTGTTACTTCCATGGTTACCATCCCATGGTCGCTTGTTGTTGTTCCTATTGTTATTGTTGTTACTGTAGTTGGAGTTGTTGAGGTTATTGGTATTGTTGGTGTTGTTGTTGGTTTGCTTTCGGGTTTCTGTCATTCGTACCACTTGGTCCATGAGGCTGCGGGACATCCGCATAGCTTCATTTAGTTCCGTTGGATTTGCCGAAGTTACATGCCCTTGTATGCTGGATGGAAGTCCCCAGATATATCTTTCCAACAATTTTTCCTTTGTGGAAACCATTGTTGGACAAAGTATCCTTAATTCCTGAAATCGACGATTGTAGGTTATGATATCATTTCCCTTAACCGTATGATCCCAGAATTCAACCTCCAGCTTCTGTATTTCACTGCGAGGGCAGTATTCCTTGATCATCATTTGTTTCAAATTAGCCCAAGTAATTTTGTAGGCATTCTCAATGCCCATGGGTTGAGCAATTGAGTTCCACCAGGACAATGCCTCATTCAACAGAGTACTCGTGGCATACTGAACTTTATCGTCCTCGGTACATTTACTAACCAAGAACACCGACTCCGCCTTTTCGAACCAACGGGTCAAACCTACAACCCCTTCAGTACCCTTGAATTTGAGGGGTTCACATTTCAGGTAGGAAATGAACGAGCAACCCATTGGTACTGTAGTAACATTGGTCACAGGAGGGGTAGTTCCTCCAAGGTTAAGACTGGCAATTCTGGCAGCCTCTGCAGCTATCGCAGCTTCCGCAGCAGTGGCGGCTTCTGCGGCTGCTGCAGCATCAGCAGCTGCTGCAGTATCAGCAGCACCAGCAGCTGTGGTGGCTTCGGCAGCTGCTGCAGCTGCTGCAGCCACGGCTGCTCGTTCCGTGATAAGTGCTGCATTGATACTGTCCTTTACCAGTTTGCGGATGGCGGCTTGCGTCATTGTTGGTGGTGTTTGTTTCTTTGGCGCCATGATTCTATTGTTCACAAGATACATCGTAATTAGAGAGTTGTGAGATAAGCATGATTTTTGATAGGAAGTGATAGAATAATAATGTTGAAGATTTAAAGGCATAACACATGATAGTATAAAACAAGAGTTTTATTCGTACAACGTTGGTTGATTTACAAAATCGAAACCTATTACAAGCTTCTTCAAAATTTACTAACTGATACTTTCAGTTTAGTAATTACAACGTTCTTACTATCGCTAGTTAATACTTAGATTTCGTAACCTTTATTAACTGAGTCTAATCAGTTTAGTAGTACAAAAGTTAACTAGTATCATCACACTAGTTTATTGTGGATTAGAAGGTCCGAGCAGTTCTGATTGATCGGTAACTTCTTGGTTTAGTGTGTCATAGAGGTACGAGTCGATGAAGTTTGAGAAGCTGTAGTTTTCATGTTTTCTTGTTGGATCAATGGTGGTCGAGGTACAATCCATAGTGAGCGATCCAATTCATCATATGTAGGGATATCAAAGGGAAGTGATAGTGGTGGTGGTAATGGCTCTAGTACATATTCGTATTCGTTAATGGCTCTAGTACATATTCGTATTCGTTATCCTTTAGAGATCTTCATATTTCTTGTTTGGAAATCGATAGATTGTGATGGGTTTTTGATATCATATGAAATGATGTTGATGAGGTGGTGGAATAATTCCAGAGACCATTGCACAAATCACAATGTCTCGGAAGTAGATTAGACCATTGTGTGACTCAAAACATTTGAGAAATGATTAAGACCATTGTGTCATACAATGTCCGGGAAATAGAAAAGACCATTGTAATTAGTTACAATGTCTTGGATATAAAATGTTGGAGTAGGAACATGGTTGGGAGAATGTGGTTGTGTCGAAATGCCATAGAATAGGCATGTGTAGATATGTTTAGATAAAATGATTGAAAATAACTCGAATGTATATATAAATATACTAGTATTTGTTCGTGTAGTGTAAAATGCCTAATGTGTATATATGAATATACATATATGTTCATGTAGCATAAAATGCTTAATAAGTCCATAATCGTCTGGAGGATGGAAGACACGAAGATCGGAAGGCTATAAAATGTTTTTGCTTGTAGTGTGGTTATAGTTTAGGTCTCAATTAGACCCGTTTCTCTATAACCATGGCTCTGGTACCAATCTGTAACACCCCCAATTCATGGATGCAGCGGAATTCGAACTGGGTGTTACTTGATAGCACAATAGTCACAATAATAGAAAACGAACTCCAATTGAGTCGTTTTTAAAAGATTTATCATTCAAATTGTATAAATATCAGAGATTTACAAAATGAGGTCCCAATTGGTTCCCTGTTTACAATGCATAATAAATGAGTTTTGAATGATAATAAAATTTATAGCCCTCTTGAGTATCCGTGTCCTTCCGTGCCATCCTTGATCGTCATGAACCTGAAAAAATGCTTGAGAGGTCAACACAAAGGTTGAGTGGAATTCGTAGAGTTTAGTTAAATCGTTTGAACACAATAATCGTAATGTGAGGTAATTAATCACACATTCATAGTTAGAAAACAAAATCGTTATTTATTTCACTAAGCTCATACAACCAAAGCGTTAACATCGAACCAACAAAATTGGCATTATAGAAGCCCTATCAAGGTACTTTTGCCGTTATACCGCTAAATCTCAAATATAGTGCATTTGTGTGAACTCATCGTTGTTCAACACAAATGGGATTCGTCAATCCCAATAGATCTATTCACAATATTCGCGCTCACTAAAGGTAGTGACTAATGGTTCATGATATAGGGACTTCGAACATGGCAATCGTTACTTAGTGATAATAAAACATCGTCGTGAAGCATACATTAGAAAGCATCGTGTTCGAGTAGAAAAATAATAGCATGTATTCCCCCCATGGGTTTGTAAAATAGTTAAACAATAGAAAGTGGGGCTACGAACTCACCTTAAGTTATGTAGTGAGTAGTGAATGTGATGGTCGAATCGCGAAGGTTTCTACGAGCAACCTATAATAGAATGTTGCGACTTAGGATCGGAGTAGAGAATATGAAGTAGTGCCTATATATATATCTTGCATTAGTCCATGATGTGGTATGATGTATATTGTAAGTCTTTGAAAGAAAGATTCATGAAACATGTATGTTTTGGTATATCGTTCACTACCGTTCGGGCCGACATAATTCAGAAGTCATGTTAGTAAGCGTTCGAGGAGCCAGGACACTTTAACTCGTAAATCCACAACTCAACTCGACGGCTTACATAATGAACTCCTCACATGAGGCTCCCTACTATTGTAGTAGTTGATGAAATATATAGATATAAGTTTTGATCCGAAAAGTTACATGTCCGATATTTGAATAAACTTAGGAAAGTTTATTAGTACATGAAGATTGTTATTAGGGGTAGTTTCATAAGTCTTGAATGACCATTTTCTCTTGGTAATATCTCATGGTTTCCTTTTAGTGAAGTAGATCCAAATTGCTTGTTCATGTTATCGCCTAATTCATTGTTTCATGTTTACGCCTATGTAAATTGGTATGGTCATTTCGTCATGGCCTAGCCATGACCTTTAGTCCTTGTTCCAAGGTCATGAGACACAACCTTGGCTCTAGCCATGGTTGTGGTCTTGATTATAGGTCATAAGACCTCTTGTTCCTTTCAAAGTATAACCATAATCTAGTGACTTTCGCCTAAAAATGGGCTGTTTAGAATTTGAAGAATTTTATCACTCGGAAAGCATTTTTAGGTCTCGAGCTTCTTTGTTCCTGAACGAAAACGTCGTTTCGGACAACTTTCGTGTTTTAACTTTTTGATGAATCGGACCAGAAGTGGGACTTTCAAAACTTAAATTTGATCAGGAAGCTATTTGGCAGTTTTGCCGGAAATCTTTGGTAATTTCAAATCGCCATAACTTTTGACTCGTATACTCGTTTTGGGTGGTTCAAATTGCTATGGTTTCCTTTTTAGGTCCTCTACTACAATATGTAATAATCAAATATCATATTTTTAACATTTTGATCAGGTCTTACCAAGAAATTCATTAGTTTGCTCGTTTTAGTAACTTGTTTCAATAATTCATTACAACAACATCTTTTACTCATCATGATACATCATGGACATAATTACAACACATAATATAGCAAGAATAACATGTAAATGGTATGAACATGATAAATTAACAAGAAGCATGTTAGGTTTAGTCTTACAACTTTTGGCTTTCTAATTAAAGAAAGGAGTAACAAGTAAGGAAATGGACTTTGATAGACTAGCTTCAACCCTTTTTCACTTCAAGCAACCTTTCTACCCTTGGTATTCTTGAAAGATATGTAATGAAAGTTGAGGTGTATTGAGTGGATTTAAACTCAAGAGAAAACACCAAGTATGTTAGGGTTTGGAAGAGTTTTGGTGAATAATAAGCTAACTAGGGTTTCTATCTTGAACTTGCACTTGATCCTTGCTATAACTAGGAAGAAACAAAGCTAAGTGTGATGTGTTGTGGTGGGTTGTGATGGCCGGCCAAAGAAGGGGGGAAAGGGGCTTTTATAGGGTCTTGAGGAGGTTACAAAACATGACTAGTCAACACCTTGGAGACCAAGGTGAACACATGTAATGATCCTAGAGCACAAGTTAGGAGATTAAGCCACACAAGGGGTGACTCCCCCCCATATGGCGGTTCAACATGGATAAGAGGGGGAGGTGGCTTGGCTTGGTATTATCCTTGGTTATTTGGATGAAACTTGACTCCGGGAAATGCCAGTCGTAAATGATTAGGCCTTAAAACGTAAAACCGGGTGTCGTAAAATTATGAAACTTCAAAGTATTGTTAGACATGTCCATATGTCCCATAATAAAATATAAAATGAGTGGTAGGTTCCGTTTGGGTGGTAAACCCTGCTAAAAACTGGAAACACGGGTCTAAAACGCGTAATACGTAAAATGTACGAATTTTGCGTAAAACTGAGAAAAGTAAATGTTACTTTTCTAATATGATATAAATGATTTAAAATGACTTATAATGTCTAGACTGGGCTCAGTCTAGTGTCGGTTGGTGTTAAATGTCTTTTAGACATCAAACCGTAAGCCTAAAAATCAAGAAATGACTTTTGGTCAAAGGAGGAGGGAAAAATTATGTTGACTTTTTCTAATAAGTTTGAAAACTCAAAATGTCTTAGAAACTCGTTTCGTGGTCTAACGGTTAATCGCCCATTTGGTTAAGCGTGCTCATGTGAGAATAGTACCGACATGGGTGACCTGCTGGGAAGTCTTTGGTCATGTTTTTCTCAGTCACGATTAATTCTCAAATAAATCATGAGTGTGTCAAACATTTTTCTGATGCGGGGTCACTTAACGTGGTCGAGTTTCGTTGTACGTAGAATTTCTGAATGACGTTTTACCCTAAAACGTGTAATTCCTTAATAACTTTCACGAAAATGATCTGACGAATGTCAAACATTTAATTTGCCATGGAAATGATTTATCACTCAAGAATATCAGATAAAAATCAACTTTCGGGAAAGTTTCGGGAAAAATGAATAGTAAAAGTGAATAGTGAAATTTTCCGGGAATGGTAATTAACCTGAAATTGCGAGTTGTTACAGTGACTACACTATCCGGTGCAACTATAATGCCTATAACGTCGTTATAGGGAAAAAAAAAAAAGAAAAAAAAAAAGTAAATGTGTAAGTGAAAAAGAAAAAAATAAATAAGAGCTCTCGCTTATACGATTTTGTGGTACACAATGAGGTTTGCATTACAAAACAATTGTGAGATTGTTTTTGTTTATTTCATGAGGTTATCAACATGTTGAATTATGTTGAAAAGAAAGCTGTTGACTGCCGGAACCGAAATCAGGCAATTGGTATTTTATCATATTTTAAAAAGTTTGAGTTTGCGGTTTATTCCCATTTGATAGAGCACATTTTAGAACTCATGGATTTATTGTCGAAATCTCTTAAAAACGAGATCAAAATATTGTAGAGACGGTTTCAATCATAAAAGGAATAAAACAAGCATTGATAAGACTTAGAACAAGTCGGTTTGATGCACTTTTTAAGATAGTGAATTCTTTCTCTAAAAAAATTTGACAGTATTGAAGATGTACTAAATTTGTATTGCTAAAAGAAACCAAGTAGCTGGCATAATGAATCGACACTATTTTGATATTGATATATTTAACATAGTTTTGGATATACATATATAAGAGTTTGGAGATCGATTTTGTGAGATAAGCACTGACTTGCTTATTAATATGTCAACGTTGAATCCATGTGATTCATTTACAATGTTTGATGCATCAAAGCTAATTACTTTAACTACGTCTTATCAACATTTTACAGATGCGGATAGATTTTCTCTTAGGCGGGAACTTGATCTCTACTATAAGACCGTGATTCATGATACAGACTTTATGAAGTTGGATGGAACTGCCGAGCTTGCTAAGTTGATGGTGACACCATGACACGAAAGAAGCATATTTCTTTTCATTTGATTTGTAAGTTATTGAAGCTTACTTTAGTCTTACGTGTGGCAACCGCAACAGTAAAAAAATGTTTTTGGCATAAAAATTGATAAAGATGAATCTCCGCAACAGAATGGGTGAAAATTATATGAATGATGCTTAATATGTAATATATACAAAGAACTATTTGCGAAGGTTTCAAATGAAGATGTAATAAAGCGTTTTCAAAGCTCGAAACGTCGAAGATGTCAATAATAAGTGACAAGGTACTTTATTGACTAATTTGTCATTTTGCACTAACAAGTATTGTTTATGTCTTCGATCTTCATTGGTCGACATGTTTTCTTTATTCTAAATCTTGATATTCATAAAATCCGTATTATTGCTTATTTCTTACTTCCTCTAGCTTTTTAACGTATGTAGGACCACTTTAAAATACTGGAGTGTTATCCTCGTCATTCGTTAAGCGTAATCATATATAGTGAACTCGGATCGCGTGTCGATCTTACGATCTTACGTGCGATCCTACGATCCTACTTACGATCCTACCTCAGATGCGATCCTATCACGATCTTACACGATTTTGACTGGTGTGCACATAAGATCATACGATCTTACGTGTAAACTCGCGAGTTTGACAGCCTTGATATATACAAAAGATAATAAAATTATAAAAATATTGGTGTGCGGCTATTTATTCTACCAATCCGTATCAACGTGACCATGAAACATACAACTAGGCCACTCCTTACTAAGAAAAAAAATACTCCGTAACTACCTTAAATTCTGAGCCTAAGAGTTATTGTATATGCTCTGAACTAAGATACATAAATTCACATACATCAAGAAAGAGGTATATCAGTATATGGTTAGTCTTAGATTGCTTCAAGGATCCATAGCATTAACTCGCCACCACACATTGCACATGGCTAAGCAAATCTTAAATGCAATTCGGTTTGCTCACCCACAGGACTCTTGCTACCTTAAGGCTGAAATCAAAACTTTCAATTCAGTTTGGTTCAGTTTCGCTTTAATTTAAAAAAAATTAAAACCGAACGATTTGATTATTCGAATAACCTGAAAACCAAACCAATGAACACCAACACCTAAGTCCGTAATGTGGTCCAAGAACAACTAGCCCAAATTCACATTAGCCCATTATTGAATACAACCAGAACTGTAATCATGGGGGAAAATGTATTTTTAAGCTAACATTTATGCCTCAATAATACCACCTAATAACCTCATATTTGTTAATTGAAACTTGAATTTATAAACTTTTTAACATAAATTGATACACATGAGGAGGTCGAAACTGTAGGTATGTTTTTGACTTTTTGATCAACTAAATTCATTTACACGTAACAATATTTTATTTGTTACTAGGTGGATCTTAAAGAACTATATTTGTAAATAGTACGGAGTAGAAGTTTTCCAAGCTGAATATTGTATGTAACTAAGTTATACGGCTTGTGAAATTGCTCACATGTGCATCCACCAACGTACCTTGGTTATGGCTTGTCAAATAAATAATTGTTTATCATATGCATAATTAAAGTTTAAATTAGAGGGTTACTTTGTTATACAAATTTTAGTAGGTGACGATTTCACAATCTGACTTCTTATGATGGTTTGGGCATACGCATTGACGATATCAACGTGAACAAACGCCAAAAAAAACGTAGGCACATATTTCGTGTGTTGGTTTGTACCAACAATTAGGTCAGCTTTTGTAAAAGAAAAATTTTTCTGGAACAATATTTATCATGAGTAAATGTTACTCAAAGCGTAGATCATCGTATAAGCGCTTTCATTCATACTTTATGATGATTTTGTTTGCTTTCTGTTCTGGTACGAGAACTAAAGTTATGTTAGTTGCGTAGCCACTCATATATTTGAAGTTTTAGTCCGATATTGCATAAATAAATATTGATCTGAACACAAATTAAAATGGGGGTAACAATTTATTCTCCAAAGACATTGGTAATCACTTAAGAGGGGGAAAAAATGAATAATAAAAGAAGATTGAATTTGCTTTTTTGGTCACAAGTTTCTTACGTGTTTATCGTATGTTACCGCTGTAAATAGAATATTATCAAAGCACAACAGATATTGAAAGAATCATATACTGTATAAAGGTAAATGTTTATATGTGGTAGTGTGAGATGATCTTTCAACATCAAGAGACTATTGTGGAAAATAAAAGCATAACCATGAGAAACAAAAATATCTATGCAACTAACACAATGCCTTTTTGTCTTAGTAATAAACACGAATCACGCTAATCATGCCAAATCAACGTTACCAAACGTACACAAATATGAAAACCAGCAGGATGTTCGGGTGCGTGAATGACAAAAATGGTTCGATTGGTGTCGATCGGACAAATAAGTTGTGGTGGATGGAGAAGCCTTGCATTGTGGTGTGATGCAAATTGCGAAAACGATGCATGGTTTTCACCTTTTTGGCTTACTTCGCTTGGAAATAACTTTCACGTCTTTGATAACTTTCTAAAGCAAAGATCATAAATAATGGATTGTGGGACCATTAACTATCAATAGTCGATTGTATAGGCAAAAATAGTACTACGTATCCCTTTAAAGATTGTTCCATTATCGACGTATAAGTCTTGCGCAAGATATACGACACGTCGTTGTTAAGATAATATCATATATTGGTACACCTTTATTATCTTAGAATAAGGTACCGAAAAGGTTTAATCGCCATTCGCCAAGACCAAAATTTGATGAGGATAGTCTTATCAAATTAACGTGTATGCCATAGCATAAAATCGAAAAGAATTAAGGTGCGCTTGGTTTAAGGGTTTGTAATAAAAGAATGACTTTCATTCTCAATACTAACGAGTAACGACTTAGTGAGTTTAATACTCAAAAAATAAGTATCAAAAGTCAAAACTACAAACATAGGTATCTTCTAAACCCCACCAATCACGGTGGGTTTCAAAACTCATTCCCTTAGTCATGCGTCGTATTTTAAAAGATGAGTTCTAAACTTCTAATTATAAGTTATCAACAGCCAAACAAATGAATTATGGACTTTTGCACACATGTTTTAGTTATACTTAACTGATAGCTAGTAAAAACTTGTTTCGATGGTTATAAACTTATAATGTGGCAAAATAAAAGCTGGTAATAAGGTTATTAAATCACTACTCCAAGAAACAACCATAACAAATTACTTTTCATTAAAATAGCATTGTTTGATATAATATCTAAATCATTATGATCGAAAGTGGTGGAAGAGGATGGATATATAAATGCAACAGATCTATGACAAGTTAACTAACAGAAGTAGTGCAAGTGTTTCCCATTTCACGAGCGTTATACTCCACTTGAGTTTTCTTATCTATTTGCAAGTGACAACCTATCTGTTTTTACCTCCTTTAATTCTCGAGACACCTGGTATATAACCAGTGGTTGTGTTTGTCACACATTTCACTAGTGACGAGACCATCACGCACTTAGCGAAACAGTTAATTTGTTATGCCGTTAAAATGGTAATAGGATATAGATTAAAAAGGTCATTTAATCATTAAGCTCGACTATAAACAGTATATTTGTTTTTCTATAATTTATTAAGTTGAAGTCTTGAACGATAGTTGGATGATCGACATATCTGAATTCAATAAATCATTCTGTAACGACATGTAAACAAAATGTTGGAGATATAAAAGTATAAAACACCTACAATTTATATGCAACAAAATTCATAATAAAATATGTCTTGTTGACTTTGAAAATTGAGATGCATATAATAGGGTAATTGACCCATTTCCTAGCATTAGCATGGATCGAGTCAATAATTTTCCTCTCTCTACCCCTCGATCGAATTCCGGCGCCGTCACCGGATTCCGACAAATTTCCGGCAAGCTCAATTCTCACCATTCAAAAGTAGATCAAGACCTGTGGAGTGTTTCTGGAGCGTTTTCGAGGCCACAAGAGGATGAGGCAGCGAAGACCGGTGACGGAAGAATGGCAACAGGTACCGGAGCGGAGAAGAGGCAAGGAAGATCGTCATGAAGAATGTAGACAGAAACCTGAGATCACAAAGTTTTACGTGGCAAATTTGCCGGCCAAGTGTTCCGTTGAAGACATAAAGATAGTGTTTAGAGATTATGGAGTCATTGATGGTGTCTATGTTGCGAGAAAACTAAATAAGTATGGTCAGAGATTTGCATTTATTAACTTTGTGAATGTTACTAATAAACAGGATCTCGAACTAAGGATGCGGAAAGTGAAGATTGGTGATGATAGGTTATTTATTAACATTGCGAAGTTTGTTGATGGTAAAATTTTGGGAATGGATGATAGACAAAAAGATGCACGCCAAAAGAAACTGGAGGTACGTCAACAGGTACCAGAAGAGAAAACAGTTGTCAACGACAAAGGAGGTGGTAATATGGCTGGTCTAGGAGGGAGAACATTCCTTGATACGCTGATTAACAAAGAACCAGAGGCAGACATTACAGTTGATCCAGCAATCAATGCTTTTTCTCAATGGTTTAACAGGGCGGTAATTGCTAGAACTAAGGATCTTCAGAGATTAATTAATCTCCGAAGGTGGCTGATGGGGAGGATTCAGAAGCGGATAGAGATTAAATATATCGGTGGATTGTCTGTGTTACTAGTTTTTAATGACGAAGTTGAGGCGGCGAGTTTTCTCGCGGATGAGTCAGTTTGGAAAGATGCTTTTAGCAAAGTGGCAATGTGGAAGGGACAGGTTCTGGTAAACGAGAGGATTGCTTGGCTGAAGATTTTTGGGGTACCTATTTGTATTGCAGATAATACCGTTTTCAATCAGATAGGTGCTAAGTTTGGCTCCTTAATGAAACCGGCGCAATTAGATGAAGAAGACGGGGATTTAACATATGTGTGCATTGGGGTTCTAGTGGGGGAAGAAAATCGAATTAATCGGACGATGTCCATTAGATGGCGTGGCAAGATATTCAGAGCAAGGATTGAGGAAGAACAAAAGGATTGGATACCTGATTGTCTGGTTGACGAAGACGAAGGGTCCGACGTACCCGGGGATGAGAATGTTCAAAGTTCAATAGCTGGTGATCGGAATACTATGGTGGGTGAGGAAGGACCTGCAAATCTGGTACCGGAGAAGGAGAATATGGTTAATACGGAAACTGAGGGGAATATGGAAACTAATAAAGAGATTAATGGGGATAGGATGGAAAATTGGAAACAAAATGAGAATGACGTCTATTATTTTGAGTCCATTAAAAAGGCAACTACTAGACATATTCCAAAGAGGTTTAAAAAAAAGGTGTCCAGGTCTAGGCAGTCGATGTCTCCTCAGCAATTGGACAGGCCCAAAAAACGGCCCCGAAATAGTGATCCTTTTGGATTAAATGAAATGTTGGGTTTGGTGGACAGTGCATCAGAAGCTTCTACTCGACATATAGATGGAAGCCATAATCAAGAAATGGAGTTTGTGACTCCTGATCTTAATGATAAGGTCCAGGCAGAAGGTTCACTTCATACGAATAATATGATGTCGCACAATGAAGAGTCGGTCGAGTATGGGGTGAGAAACAAAATACAGGACAATCTTAAGGAGTTGGGTACAAAGCTGGGGGTGACGGACATTGGGGAGTTCAGGGAACAGGTAGTCGATTCGATCATAAAAGAAGGTTATCAATTAGGTAAATCATGAATTTTCTATCTTTGAATGTTCGTGGTTTAGGGGTTGTGGGTAAAGATTCGTGGTTTAGGGAAATTAGAAACGGTCAAGAAGTGGGTTTTGTTATGTTTCAAGAGTCATTATGTAGTGATATTTCTAAGAAGCAGTTGGGCCGAGGTGATTTTGCTTTCGATTATGTTAATCCGACTGGAAGATCGGGTGGGATTATCAGTATGTGGGATAACAAAGTTTTTGAGGCTACGACTTCAATCAAGAATAGATGGTTTTTGATGGTTACGGGTACTTTGAAGGGTCTGGGTATTGAATGTAATGTGTTAAATATATACGCTCCTCAGCGGGATACAGAAAAACGACAACTATGGGCTGAAGTTACTGAATTAATTCAGGCCAGAAGTGGATTGTGGGTGGTTGCTGGAGATTTTAACTCGGTCCGATATGTAGAGGAACGGAGGAATTCTGTTTTTAATCCTAACTCGGCTAAGGAATTTAATGAGTTCATCGAAGAAGCTGGACTCCATGAATTGAGCTTGAAAGGAAGTAAGTACACCTATGCGACAGGGAATAAATTGAGCCGTATAGATAGAATTTTTGTGTGTTGGGAATTCTTGAATAGGTGGCCAACAGCAGAGTATAGAGCGCTCCCAAAAGGTCAACCAGACCATAGGCCTCTTTTACTTAAAACTGTGTCGTTAAATTTTGGCCCTAAGCCATTTAGGTTCTTCAATTCGTGGTTAGAAAGAAAAGACTTTGAGTCGATGATAAAGAAAGCGTGTGAAGATTTTAAAGATGCTGGTCCTCCGGACATTGTCCTTATGAATAAGTTTAAAATGTTGAGGAAAACTATTACAGTGTGGAAGAATGAATTGAGAAATAAAGAAGTGGAGGAAGAAAAACTTTTAAAAGAAGATCTTGATCAGTTAAATAAGGTGTTGGAAGATAGGGATTTAACGGAGGAGGAGATTTGGGTTTGGGAAGAATGTACGAGTCGTGTAAAGGAGATCGAAGAGTACAAATATAGGGATTTGAAACAGAAATCAAGATGCAGGTGGGCGATGTTTGGAGATGATAATACAAAATTTTTTCACGGGCTCATCAACAAGAGGAAGGCATGTAATAACATTGTTGGGTTAATGGTTAATGGGAAATGGGAGTCAAAACCTTCGATAGTTAAGAAAGAAGTGTTTCAGTTTTTCAGAAGGAAGTTCGTGGAGAATTGTAGAGTTCGACCGACTCTTAATTGCCATGGTATAAAGAAATTAGCTGATGATGAGGTGGTTTCAATCACTCGACCCTTCGTGGAGGAAGAAATTAAGGAGGCGGTTTTTAGGTTTGGGGATGATAAAGCCCCGGGACCCGATGGTTTTAATTTTAAATTTATTAAACGTTTTTGGTGTTTGTTTTCAGGACATTTCATGGAGATCATGCAAAACTTTTACGAGACGGGGAAGATAAGTGCAGGAGTGGGCTCGTCATTTATCACTCTTATACCAAAATCATCAGCCCCTGTTGACTTGACAGAGTATAGGCCGATTAATCTAATTGGTGTTGTGAGTAAAGTTATTTCAAAGGTGTTAGCTAACAGACTGAAAATGGTGATGGGGAATATCACGGAGGAGACGCAATCAGCTTTTATAGCAGGAAGATTCATTTTAGATGGTCCGTTAGTGCTTAATGAGATAACGGCATGGGCAAGACGGGTGGGTAAGAATATTTTTTTGATGCAGATAGACTTTTAAAAGGCGTATGACAACATCCATTGGGAGTTTCTGTTAGATATCCTCAACCAGAAAGGTTTTCCAGCGATTTGGGGTAATTGGATTCGTGGTGTTGTGACATCGGCCCAGTCTTCTGTATTGGTTAATGGGTCGCCTACTTTTCAATTTAATTGTGAAAAGGGGTTTAGACAGGGGGACCCGGTTTCGCCTTTTTTGTTTATATTTGTTATGGAAGCATTCACGTGCCTGTTTAGAAAAGCCAGTGAAGTAGGGGTGTTCGATGGCATTCAGTTACCAAATAATGGTCCGCGTATTAATCATCTCCTATACGCGGACGATGCAATGATACTTGGCGAATGGTTCGGGTCTAATTTTGACAATGTGAAAAGGATGCTCAGAATCTTTTATTTGTGCTCGGGGCTGAAAATAAATATTAATAAGTCTACTATATATGGTATTGGGGTGAACAATGAAGAAGTGATAAGGACCGCCTCGAGCATGGGTTGTAAAGCTGAGATTTTGCCATTTGTTTATCTTGGGATTAAGGTGGGAGCAAACATGAATCGTATAAAGAATTGGGACCCGGTGGTGGAAGTGTTTAGAAATCGTTTATCGAAATGGAAGGCTCAAGTGTTATCAGTTGGTGGTAGATTTACACTGATAAAGTCGGTCCTCCAAAGTTTACCAAACTATTATTTTTCACTTTATAAAGCGCCAAAGAAAGTTATATTGACTTTGGAAGGGATGATTAAGAAATTTCTATGGGGTGGTTCTAATGAAGTGTCGAAATTACACTGGGTGGCTTGGGACAAGGTAGCCACGCCAAAGAATGAAGGTGGTTTAGGGCTGAGTAAACTTGAAGATTGTAACAAGGCGCTTACTATAAAATGGCTGTGGAGGTACAAGGTGGAATATGACTCGCTTTGGAAGAAAATAATTGACTCGATCCATGCTAATGCTAGGAAATGGGTCAATTACCCTATTATTCGAAACTGCAGTGGCAGCGTGTAGGCCAACATAGTCAAGCTTGGGAGTAAAGTTAAGGTAGAAGGTCAAGGTTTTGGTTCTTTAATCCGGAGTACAGTTGGGAATGGTCAAACTACTCGTTTTTGGCTAGATCCATGGCTTTGTGAAGGCGCTTTGAAGGTGAAATATCCGAATTTGTTTCATCTAGAGAAAGAAAAATTCTGCAGTGTTTCGGACAGAATTCTACAGGTTGGGGGGCTGAATGAGATGTCGTGGAATTGGAGAAAGCCGCCTACATCAACAACATATATTCTGGAATTGACGGATTTGAGTAACGAACTTGCAGGTACTATTCTATCTGAAGTTGGAGACAAGTGGCATTGGCAGGGATCGAAGGATGCTTTTTCAGTGGCCGCTGTCAAAAAATGGTTGTCCGGAAGCAACACAGCCAACTCGGAATGATTTGATAGAGATTGCCAACAACTGTAGGCGTGCTCCTATATACAAAGAGATTATCAAAGGTATTATGATTATTACATGTTGGCGAATATGGAAAGCTCGGAATGATTTAATTTTTAGAGGTGTAAGGACGAATGGAGTGAAGATTATAGCAGAAGTGAAGGCATATGGTTTTTTATGGTACAAACATCGAAGTAAACGTAGTGTGTGTGATTGGGAGTCTTGGTGTAATTTATTTTTGATGTAATTTTGGTTGTGTGGCGGCTTGTTCTCTTCCTTGGAGACGAGTTGTGCCGGTCTTTAATGAAGTCTGCCTTTCAAAAAAAGAATATATATATATAATAGATTAATATTAATCATCGTTCTCTATGTAAGAAGTATGCTAGCTAATCGTTACACAATATCTCATCCACACTTGCTTTTTCTATAAAGTTTCTTTGAAAATAATTCTAGTTTCAACGTTATATTGATAATTTATGGAGCAAATTCTGCTAAGCAAAGGTTAAAACGACGTGTTTAAATTTTAGTTTTTTACTAATCCCCAAGTGTGTTATTGTGCAAGTAATGACAGATAACAGGCAAGTTGCTTACACAGATACACCTTGCATTTTAGTTTTCGTTTAAAAATTACTTTGGACCTAAATTTTGGTTGATACATCACTATCTCGTTAAAATGATCAATAATCTAAAACCACTATAACCACTATTGTTCACATCTAGAAACAAAGCCTTCATCAACCCGAATTAAGATTATGTTTTTTTGGCTAAACGTAGCTCGTATAGTATGGTTATATTTAGAAAGTTAGAAATGCATCACATCATTCAATTGTATTGTACTTTTGGCATAACCATTCAAAACGGGCGGTTGCTAGTCACCTTTCATTTTCTTAAAAAAAATGGTAAGGACTGAGACTCTGACACTGCGTTCTCGAGTTTTATTTTTAAAAGAAGAGAAAAGAAGTGGGAAGAAAACAAAATAAATTCGTGTTCCTGAGTTTTTTTTTAGGAGAGAAGAGAATAGAAGAGGAAAGTAATTTTTGCTAAACTTCTCTCCAAAACTTTCTTCCCAAAAGTGGGATGATTTGGAGAGAAGTTATATTAGGAAGCTTTAAATAAATAAAATTACTTAAATAACCTAATATAAAACATTACTTTTATATGTAACCAATGGTATAATTGTAAAATCATATGTTTTCTCTTTTTTTCTCTCCTAACTCGGGAACATGATATAAAAAATTTATTTTCATTCATCTCCTCTTTTTTTCTGCCCATTTTAACTCTTCTCTTCTCTTCTTTCATTTCGAAATCTTGGGAACAGAGTGTGAAGGCTTTACAACTTTCTCCAATTAAGGAATAGTGCAGATGGATCAATCACGCGGTTCTTGGTATAGATAAGATAACCATCTTATCCTAAAGTAGTTGATGTATCATGATTGTAATGCATGTAAGATAGTTTTTACTTAGTAAAAGCGTTTATAAAACTGACGTGACGTGGTTGTAATTATAAAGTGTAAATGACGTATAACTAAACTCTTATTTTAGTAGCCTTTTTAACGTGAGCGTCTAAACAAAATCATTATCACTAAACAGTAAGCGTTTGTTCTGAAATAAACATTGTATTCTAAACGTTAATAGTTAAATACCAAAGGCATGTTTGGAATCAAGCATTTGCGAGCGTTTTGAAGCAACGCAACAAGTGACTAACGGTTTAATACAAAACTTGTTTTGTAATTAGCAACTAGCGGTCCAATTTTGTGTAACCACTCTTATTTAAAATGCTTCATCAAGAAGTATTTAGATCTTTTCGCTAGCATTTTGGCTCTCAAATTACATATAGGCTATGTTTGGCGCAGAGCTTTTTTGAGCTTTTTGGGACGATGAGAGGTAAGCAATGAGCTTATTGATTTTTAATGTTCGTTTGGCAAAAAAACGGTGAACTTTGCTATTTTTTAAAAAAGCTAATTTTTCCAATGCTTCTTTAAGAAAGCCATATACTCTTATTATTTTGGGATAACATCCCTGTTGCAAACAGCAGAGAGTTATTTGCTGCTCCAATGCAAAAATTGTCCTTAATTTTACATAATGATCCCTAATAACATCCTGATGTACATAATTGATCCTTGATTTACACCTAACAGCAGTGAAGTACCCTGTTGTTTGCAGGGATTACTTTTCTTTTGTTTATACAATTTTTCTATTATTGTGTATAGTTTTTTTTTAAGTCACTTTACACTTTATAACTTTCGCAACTACGTTTAAACATTGTTTATACCATAGTAAATTTCAAAAATAAAACATGACCCTCTAGCTCCTTCAAACAAATATGTAAAGACTGTAAAACTATGTATACAGCGACAAACCATAGTTTAAATTTCAAACTGAGGTGATATTCATTTACCGTAAAATTAAAAGTATGTTTTTTAGATAACCAAGAATACCAAAATTAATTTATTGCTACGACTAGTAGTATAAAAAATGTAATCCAAAGAGTAACAAAAGGGAGAAAACTTAAGCTACCTACTGGGAATAAAAACACAATTAAAAAATAATTAATGCTTTATTGGAGGAAAGAGGAGAAGATTCTTCCTTCTCTCCCAATAATTCAGTGTCACATCATCCGGGTAAACTACCCAGTGATTAGGTGTATCCACGCCCTAACAAAAGGGCGGTGAATAATTAAAATCCCGCAAAATCGCACGAGCATCCGGTAACCAGTTGGCCTCTTTCATTGAAATGCTCAAACACGTTCAAACATTACTTATCTTTTTTTACATTATTTTAATTTTTCATGTTACATAGTCTCACTTAAAATATTTTTGTTAATTGGATTATATTCCATTGCGTAAACCATAATGTGTTATGACTAACGTTATTTTGTATTTTCATGAGATTTTTAATGAATTATTCCATTGCGTAAATCATCATGTGTTCTAACTAATATTGTTATGTAGTTACATGTATCTTCCAAATATATAAATTTTGTCTCTTTCTAAATAATAAAATGCTACTTCAGCGACCTGAAATGTTTCAATTGTCTCCTAGTAATCTGAACACTTTTGTAGGGTTTAAGGGATTAATAAAAGTTTAATGATGTTCAGACTATTTCTAGAATTATTGTATCAACATATGGAATTGCGTTACAGTTTAATGTGAAAATACTAAAATAATAATGAGATTCAAGTACATTTATATCATTCGGAGTAACAAGTTGTGTCTGTGTCACGTACCAAGTAAAATTTTGAGGTTTGGATTCATGACCATCATAAACACGAAAGTGGATAAGGTTATTTCTTATCAACATACAATAACTAATCATAGATCATGGGGTTGTGCAGGTGCATATTGAGCATATAAAATGTCACAAAGTTGTAATCGTAAAAAAACTATTAATGATTTATGGAGTATTTTTATAACGTCAGTTTCAAGTTGATACATATAAAATGGATGAGAAGAAAGAGACTATAATTGTCTACAAAATGAGGTGTCACTCAATGATTTATAACGTCAGTTTACGATGAAATTAATTAACACATTTACGATGAAATTAATTGTAATCAAATGACCCAACTGGTTAGAAAAACAAGGAATGATACACTTACAAAAAAAAAAACCTTCGCAAAATGGTCTACAAAATGAGGTGTCACTCAATGATTGATGTATTTTATGATAGTTTCTTTCTTCTATCTGATTCAGCCACTCACTCTCTGACACGTTATTTTGTGGCTATAGAAACCTGTCGTTTGTTAAATTGCAGGTTTGCGGCCACAGTTTTTTATAATTTCGAAACAATGTTTGTGGAAAACCTTGGTGTGTAAGTATCATCTTGCTAAGGATTGTGAAAGACCAATACTTGCATAAAAAGGTTTTTCCCATGAACGCATATGTATTGTGAAGTTAAAGACTATACCAAATTTAAGCGAACCACATTGACATGTTTTTACAATTAGATGGTGTAAAAATAATGACAAGTCCCACATAACACCACTAAAAATATTTATTGCAGAGATTTGTGTTTGGTAATCCCTTACGAAGTCATTTAGTCATACGTACAAAAACGGATATAAATTGTTAATTTTGAATCAAATTATTGTCAACCACTTTGGTATTTTAATAGCTAGTCCCAACAACTAAAGAAGACCCAATTAATAACACCACCATTTTTCCATAAAAGGTGGGAAAAGTAATTGAATTAGCAGTCGCAATTCGTAAACAGCATGCTTAAGATCATGACTCTCAAATTTTGTATTATTCTTTCAAAATCCCCAAAAAGGCCACCTATATTCTTAACTATACTTAAAATAGTTTAATTTATTCGATAGTAACCACGTTGAATCAACATTTTCTATCTGTTTTGAAATTTCAAGCTAGGTAATATTGAGCAAAAATGTGAGAATCTTTTTAACAAACAATTTTGAATTCGAGATATGAAAAGTTTATACCAACTATTTGGAAGTATTTGAAAGCATTCCTCCTATTGAAGAAAATCCGTCAGTTTCACAGTGCACAAATAGACTACGTATGCACTCCTGCCCTTTTATTCATACGCGCATATCAAAATTAGCTCTTTTGTTATCAACCACCATAGTGAAGATACAAAAATGTGAATTTATGATATATTTAGTGAAAGTAACTATTGATGGAAATGTAGATGTAGTTATAGATGGAGAGGAAGATTAAAAATGAATAATATTTTTATAAGCTACATAAAGTATTATTTGATTTTAATCGATTATGAAAATTTATTTTTCTAAACTCTCTGAAAGTTATGCTTGCCAAACATATCTTATATTTTCAGAAGCCTATTCTTTCAAAAGAATAGACAAAATACTTTTGACAAAATTAGCGGTGATCATAGCAACAAACAGTAACAGTTAAAAATCGTCGGTAAGCGTTTTTTTCTAAAAATGTTTGGTAGCACATTTACATCCGTTATTATAAAGTGTTAAATAATTGTGACAAAAATTAGTTAGGATATCAAACATTTTTGACCAAACAAAGTACTAACTGCTACTCGTACTATGAAAATGATGTATGTAGCGATCAGTATTCAAGTAAAATGATACTTCCAACCTATAATCAGTATTTCAACTCTAATAATACTACAACGTGAAGACATGTAGTACATCCCAACTACGCATACATGTACCATTTTACGTACATACATATCAACCTACAAAATACAAAATGTATTCTACATCCACATACAAAGAACCTTCTGATATAAAAATATAAATATTCACATTAAATCAATTTGCAAAATCACATGCTTGCAAATTACTAACACCATTAAATTAAAAAACCAAAATTGTATCTAGGGTGTTTGTTTAAGCTTTTACGCGGCCTGTGAGCTTATTTGTTTCTCGATTTATATTCGACCAACCTTAAGTTTCCGGCTTATTTTGAGAAATAAGCCGCTTAAGAAATATAAACTGAAATCAAATAAGCTCGTAAGCTTAAACAAGACTACCCCTAATAAAAAACATTAACTAATCAAAAGGGAAAACTTTTCCCTTTACCATTACCATTACTAAAAAACCCAACCAATCCTTGCCTATACGGTAAATACGACCTCCTTTTACCGTCTTCAGTTTTCGCTCTATTTTGCACATAAAAAATCTCATGAACAGACGGCGAAGACGGTTTTATTCTTCCGTTATTCACGCTACATTCAACTGAGTTCCGTTTCTGCTTCGTAACCGCCTCAACAACTTTTTTATTATTACTATGCTGACTCAGCAACATATTACTAATAGGCTGCTGATCTTTACCTTCACTATTACTCCGTCTTAATAACAAATCCCTAATACGCCACCGTTTTGATCCTGAACCTGAACCAGAACCAGATCCAGATCCAGTTGAGCTGCTTTTCTTACATTTAGTTAACGCAACTGATGATGATGATGACGGGTCACTTTTAGTACTACCTCTCCATACACAAAACACAGGTTCGTTTTCGTTTTCATTTTCATTTCCTTCTTCTTCGGATGATGATGACGTGTCATCTTCCCGTTCAGTTATGAAGAGGCTTTGTAACGTGTCGCACACGTTTTCTTTCTGGTTAAAGAGCGGATAAATTGTTGTCGTTGGTGAACTTTTATTGTCTTCGATAACGAAATTGAAATCGTTATCGTGGTATAGATCGTCTTGGTTAGGTAATGAGCTGCTGATTTTTAAAGCTGCTGCTGATGTTGTATTTGATGAGTAGCAGTTGAAGCTGGGGCAAAAGGTTAGGTCATTAGTTTCAATTCGGGGATTTTGATTTTGATTCATTTTATTTATTTATTTTTTTAATGGTTTGGAATCAGAGGAAATGTGTGATGAATGAATGAATGAATTTGAAAGGGTAATTGGTGAATGAGAGGGGATTTATAGGGAGTGGGCGCGTGAGTGGCGCGTGGGGTTTATGCGCTAGAAACAAATTTGTGATTGCATTTTCTGCGGCTTAAAATAGTTGGTGTAGTGAGTTTTTGATACGTGAAAATATTTTTTAAATGTGTAAAATGTTTTTGGTGATCAACTTGGTGATTAGAATAGTAGGTTATTGATGTGGAAATAAATGCTTGTGAAATGAAAATATTAAAGAATTTATCATGTTAATGCATATAAATAAAATATTTTGGTCATTAGTTTCAATTCGGGGATTTTGATTTTGATTCATTTTATTTATTTATTTTTTTAATGGTTTGGAATCAGAGGAAATGTGTGATGAATGAATGAATGAATTTGAAAGGGTAATTGGTGAATGAGAGGGGATTTATAGGGAGTGGGCGCGTGAGTGGCGCGTGGGGTTTATGCGCTAGAAACAAATTTGTGATTGCATTTTCTGCGGCTTAAAATAGTTGGTGTAGTGAGTTTTTGATACGTGAAAATATTTTTTAAATGTGTAAAATGTTTTTGGTGATCAACTTGGTGATTAGAATAGTAGGTTATTGATGTGGAAATAAATGCTTGTGAAATGAAAATATTAAAGAATTTATCATGTTAATGCATATAAATAAAATATTTTGGTTACCAAAAACCATATGAGTTGTGGTTAACACTAAACGTAATCGGTGTGAGAGGTGTTTCACTCGTGAGACACGCTACTTGGGTAGAAAGCCACGCGTTAGCAAGGCTAGAAAAGAAGATAGAGGTGATAATGGCACCGCTCGTCATTTGTGCAAAAGTTGGGTGAAGATTTGGGTCATCAAGACAAAAAAAGAAGATAGAATTGACAGTGGCACCGCTCGGCATTTGTTCAAAAGTTGGTAAAGATTCGGGTCATCAAGGCTAAAAAAGAAGGTAGAGGCGACAATGGCACCGCTCGGAATTTGTGCTAAAATGGGGTTAAATGTTTTTATTATTAACTTATTTGAATTTGTGAGTTTGTGGGAGTATTTTGTTGGGTATGTTTTTATAAAGTATGTATTTTAATAAAGTGTGAGGGTAGTATTGACCATTACAGGTGAAATGTAACGCTCAGTTCTCGAGTTTTAAGTGAAGGGAAATGGAAAAAAATTGGAAAGGGAAAAGGAAAAGGAAAGTAAGTGTTAGTGGTTATGTTCTTGAGATAAATGAAAGGAAAAGGAAAGTAACTATAATCATGTTCTTGAGTGGGAGAAAAAGGAAAATAACTTGGTGAAATTACATATATGCCCTTTAGTTGTGAATGTAAAATGTTTTAAAAAGGGTATATTAGTCTTTACATAATAAAAACTTCATTTTCCTTTCCCTTTCCTCCCAAAAGAAAGAGGAAGATTTACTCACCAAAACTTCCTTCCAATTTCTTTTCCACTTCCCTTTCATTCCTTAAAAAAAAACTCAAGAACACAAAATCTATCAATTTCCTTTCCTGTTAGGAATACGTTTATTCCAATGAAGACTCTGTCACCCCGAATATTGTAATAGCATAGTGTAGCTCGTAGTAATCATTAGTTTAGTGTAGTATTTGTGGAGTCGGGTCGGGTCTTTACCCACTGTCAGTCCGGTCCACAGCCCGTTTAATAGGGCGTTGAGCATGTAAGTATAAATACCCTCTCCCACCCAAGGGAGAGGGTTGGACCTTCATTTGCAATTCAACTTTTTCTTTCTTTTACAAGGCTCCCAACCACCTTCCTCTCTCTAACTTTCTCTCACTAGAAATCCATCATATTCGATCCATACACACTTAATCTAAGCTTGTTATAACTTTAAGTATATTACAATTGGTATCAAGAGCCATGGTTCTATCCTAGGATTAGTGGTATACATAAAAATCGTGGCTTAGTTTATGTGTTCTTTGTGGTTCGAATACTTTTAGTTGTTTTTCTCTCATTTTGATCTCGTATCGTGTTTATCTTGTGGTTTTGTTTGTACTTTCTTAGTTAGAAAGGTCATACACATATTGTGTAGCTCTTGGTTTGGTTATATCATCAATCTCGTGGAAGATATGATGAATTCGTGGTTAGTTTCTACTTAGCGAGTTGGCATATTTGTGGTAGAGAGTTGGCTGTTTTTATTAGCGAGTTGATAATAGAGATTTGGCGGTTTGCCATTTTTGGGTATAAAGCCAAATCGCTAGACAGCGACAGCCTTGTTGTTAGCCTTAAAGTTTTGTTATATTCGGGAATTGCATTAGTCTTTAACTACAAGGACTAGTCTTGCCATTAGTGTATAGATTACCTTGTATTCTTGTATAAATACCCCTCCTAGTCCCAACTAGGAGGGTGGATGTCTCTTTGTATTCTCTAGGTGTGTGTGGTTTCCTTCTTTCTCTCTCTAGAAAACACACACACCTTCCCCATTCTTTTAAGCTAATAATACCATGTTTATTCTTTATTTCGAGCATCCCCGACCTCCTGAAGGTGTTTCTTGATAATTACAATTGGTATCAGAGCTAACCGGGGGCGAATCGTGGTGTTTTGTGGTGAAAAATCGTGTTTTTGGGTGAATAAAACGGATCTGGTACTGTTCATCAAAGGTTTGCCGAGTTAGGTAAGTTGCCGAGTTAGGTAAGTTGCCGAGTTAGGTGATTTGCCGAGTTATGTTTTGCCGAGTTAGGTGTTTTGCCGAGTTAGGCTGTTTCACCTAATCGTTTATCGAGTTAGGTTTTTCGTGGCTTACTCCTAAGTCGATACTCGGCCAAATTTTTCCGAGTTTGCCGAGTTAGGATCTGCCGAGTTAGGATCTGCCGAGTTAGAAAAACTTGCCGACTTAGAGAAAACTTGCCGAGTTAGAAAAACTTGCCGAGTTAGAAAAACTTGCCGAGTTAGGATCTGCCGAGTTAGAAAAACTTGCCGACTTAGAGAAAACTTGCCGAGTTAGAAAAACTTGCCGAGTTAGAAAAACTTGCCGAGTTAGAAAAACCTGCCGAGTTAAGTTTCTTTTTCTTCTAATTTTGCCGAGTTTGGTATTGAATTTTGCCGAGTTAGGCTGTTCCAACCTTATCGTTTATCGAGTAAGGATTTCTTTTGGACTAATCTAAACGAAACTCTGCCAAAATTGACTTAGGATATCGAGTATCGAGATGGGTTTTTGAGCAAGGACACATCAAAGGATTATTATATAAACAAAACCCTTACCTCATCGAATAACCTAATGTCTATATACCCTAAAACCTAACTTTCATCCTCACCTAAAACACATGATATTATTGGTAAACATCTTATAGAACATGATTCATTTTAATGTCTCATTATCTAAATACCAATATATCACACACCAAAAACACACCACGTTTTGCTTAAACGATCCTGATCAAGAATCACAATCAAATAACAACAGCTTGTATCGGATTTTGTGATATGGGGATAATTCGTTATTATTTATTCGGGTTTGAAGTAACATTTTACGGGCGCGTGTACTTATTTCATCTTCTTTCTTTCTTCACTACCGCGAAGATGACTTGTTTGGGCATATATTAATGGTGACGAAGACTTGGATATCTAGTTACTTCTGTGATTCTTTCTCTCTATACCCACAGAGTAGCTATCACTTTAAGGAGTTACGTTGTAGTGCTCAGTGTCTCACGTAGTTGAGGATATGTCAAGATGGATTGTGCTTATTACACTTCTTTAGGGGTATAAGGCACACCGTTCTTAGTCACAGGATAGTACAAGCTTAAGTCACAAGTCTGGGGGATTTTACTTCATTCTCAAGTTCATCATATCAGGTTATCTTCATATGGGGCTACTACAGAGAGCCGTTGTTGATTCAGAGGTTGATAAAGAGTAAGACAGTTTCAAATGGTATTGTTAGTAGATTGGGATTATCGACATCTTCTCACGGGCTTATGTGATTAATGATAAAGTGCTTTTAGTTAATACTTCAAGTACACAATGTCATGCTGATTCCGATGAGATCGCAATCATCAGGGGAGAGAAATGTGTACATCGAGGACGCACAACAAGTTCACGAGATCGGGCTTAATGATTTATGAAATGGTTTGTGTCGGAGATTGGTTGATTCTATATCCTTATCCTCTCAACTTTTTCTACGTACTTCTACCTTATCCACCTTCACCAATTTCACTTATCCACCTTCACCAATTTCGGGCATCAAATTCAAGATGATCGGTGTTTCAACTTGTTACTTTGGTGTTATCATTTCATGTGTACGTTATGGGCTGATTTGCTTTATGCAAGATAACTGGAATGCATTTGGTGAGATGAAGATGTTGATATTCAGTTCCCCCGAATGGACAATCTTGAAGAAGGTCGAGTCTACAGTCTGTTCTACATTTTCCGCTGTGTGTTTGAAGACTAAAGACGGTTTGCAGTTAATTATCAAAAGACTTCTTCAGTTTCAGGGCATTCATCAGAATGGTTGTCAGTTTGGGGGAGAGCACTAATTAGGGGAGAGTGTAAAGCCAGATTTAATCCCTAATTAGATTTGCTCACATTGTTCTTCTGCAAGTAAAAAGATGGCAGCTGAGAAGATTCAGGAAGCTGAATGAAAGAATGAAGTTTGAAGACCACTCTCAGAGCTGCTGCGCTTATGCTTTGTATTTAATTTTACTTATAGGGAACATTGTAAGCAATTCCCATATAACTTCACTTTGGGGAGAGATTGTTAGCCTTAAAGTTTTGTTATATTCGGGAATTGCATTAGTCTTTAACTACAAGGACTAGTCTTGCCATTAGTGTATAGATTACCTTGTATTCTTGTATAAATACCCCTCCTAGTCCCAACTAGGAGGGTGGATGTCTCTTTGTATTCTCTAGGTGTGTGTGGTTTCCTTCTTTCTCTCTCTAGAAAACACACACACCTTCCCCATTCTTTTAATCTAATAATACCATGTTTATTCTTTATTTCGAGCATCCCCGACCTCCTGAAGGTGTTTCTTGATAATTACACTTGTCTTATGTGTTTGGCGAGTTGACTGACCAGCGAGTTGATCTTTGTTAGCGAGTTGTGATCTGTGTAGCGAGTTGACTACTTGTAGCGAGTTGTGACGTATCCAACGATTTGATCTTTATAGCGAGTTGGTGATTGGTAGCGGGTTGTGTCTGGGTAGCGATTTGCTTCTTTCCAGCGAGTTGTCCAAATAGTGAGTTGAATATTTACTAGCGTGTTGTGCACTGCAGCGTGTTGGTGGTGTTAGCGAGTTGTTCCGATAGCGAGTTGGTCTATTTTGCGAGTTGTGTAGTGTCTCCAGCGAGTTGTGTACTTTGGCGATTTGACCATTCTAGCGAGTTGGTCATACTTGATAGAGAGTTGAGCTAGTGTTATTAGCGTGTTGATTAATTTTCATCAGCAATAATTTTCTACAGTTGTGAAACTTGTGCACTATTGCGACTCAAGTTGTTACTACCACTTCTACAGTAACGTGACATTGTGGGACAAATCTTACGGCTTGACTTGTTACTTCTAAAGTAACCTGACGTTGTGAGATTAATTTTACGATTTGTCTTGTTCCACTGTAGATCAGCTGTAATTTGACTTGTTGCAACGATACACGAAATACACTTCTGTTTAAAATACTTGGTACCTTTCATAACATGGCAAGCACTTCCTCGGATGACATTCAGGCAGCTGGGTCTGATACACGTCCTCCTATGCTGGACAGGACGGACTATGAATCATGGGCACAAAGGATTCGTCTCTATTGCTTAGGAAAGGAAAACGGGGTAAACATCTTGAAGTCCATTGATGAAGGACCTTTTCACCCGGGTTTCACCAGAGATACGGTTGAAGCTACTGATGAACTTCCAGCTGTAGTTGGTCCTGACAGACTTCGTACCTATAATGAGCTGACAAATGAAGAAAAGAAACGTTACAATGCTGACATCAGAGCCTCGAACATCATAATTCAAGGACTTCCAAAAGATGTCTACAAACTCATCAACTACAACACAGAAGCCAAAGCTGTCTGGGATAATGTGAAAATGCTTCTTGCAGGGTCTGAACTAACAAAAGAAGATCGTGAGTCTCAGTTATATGATGAATTTGAGCACTTTAAAATGAACCCTGGTGAAAGCATCACTAACTACTACGTCAGATTTCACAAGTTAGTCAATGACATGAGAATCATCAAGATGACAATGCCCAATATCCAGCTTAACTCAAAATTTGTGAACAACATGGCACCGGAATGGGATAGATTTGTCACAGCGGTTAAACTCAACAAAGGGCTCAGGGACACAAATCATGAACAACTCTATGCATACCTGCAACAACATGAGAAACATGCTGCATATGATAGGGTATTGAGGGAAAAGCTTAACCCTCCAGCTGCAAATGATTCATTTGCATTTGTCACAAATGTTCAGCAGCTCAACCAGTCTTCACAAATCTCAACCACAACAGCTCTCATCCAGATCTACTGTAATGATCAGTCAATCATCTACACCTTCATCATCTACTTCAAACACCCAACTTGATTCTGGGTATTCTCACACCGACATGATGATTAACAACCTCTCAAATCAAGTCTCTCTTCTTGTTCAACAATTCCGGGCTGGTCTTCCACCAACCAACAACCAACTCCGCACCTCGTCAAACCCTCGAAGTCAGGCAATTATTGAAGATGGTAGGGTTGTAGTGCAGAATGCGCCAGGGAGACAGACAGTGAATCAAAGGAATGCTGGTAGAGGGAATGGGCAGTACAGAGTTGGTAATGCACTTCAAGTCCAGGCTAGGCAGCCAAAGTGCTACAATTGTGGTGGATTGGGCCACATTGCTAAAAACTGCACTCAACCGAAGCGTTCACAGAACTCTGAGTACTTTAAGGACAAAATGCTGCTAATGCAGGCACAAGAGAATGGGACTGCTCTGGATGAAGAAGCACTACTCTTTCTGGCTGGTGATGATGGGAATACGTTTGATGCTGATGTTGATAATCAACCGGTTCAGGATTTGGCACTCAATGATCCGAACATATTCCAAGTGGAGGATTGTGATGCATTCGACTCTGATGTGGATGACGAACCTACCGCACAGACAATCTTCATGGCCAATCTGTCAGCTGCTGCTGCTTCTACTCCACAACAGTCTGGTTCCTCCATCACATCTGCTATCTCTGAGGTACCAACGCTGTCCAATCTAAATGATACCACCACTCCACAGGGGGCATGTAACTCGGTACAACTCAAGGATATTGACAATTCTGATACCACTGATATGGGAAATACTAACAATATCCCATATGAAAGGTATATGGTTGACAATAACCTGACAGTTGTACCAAGTGATTTGTCGTCTGTTGAACAAGAGCTGCATGAGCACACTATATACAACCATGATGATTCCTTGACCACTAGATGTAACCTACTTAAGGACCAGGTGGCTTTATATGAACAGAGAGCTAAGTTTGAGCTTAATGAACGAGAGCAGAAAATGGAAAGGCAAATGCGTGCTTACATAACTGAAAATAATTTCAAACAAGAAACATTAAAAAGGGAGATAATGTCTTTGAAAAAACAATTGGATCTAACTGCTAAACAAAAACAGGAAATTCAAAAGGGTTTAACCTCGCTCAAACACGATTATAAAGACAAAGAAACAAATCTCTTAAATGATGTTTCCAACCTTAAAACGTTGAAGAACAAACTGGAAGAAAAGTTGTACACGCAAGGCCAAACCATTCAATCTGTTCAAATGATGGAGAACCATAGGAGATTAAGAGATAGGTTTAGTGTACAGGATACCTCTAAACCTAAGGTCCACTACCTTAGAAATGGGATTGGTGCTCAACCCGCAATATATGATTCAAATGTTATGTTTGAACCTGACCATGCCCCTCTTGATATGAGATCATATGATGAGATTGATGAGCTTGAGGATAGAAATAGGGAAAAACTGACTGAGAAACTGAAAGATCCCCTATGCACATCTAAGAATCTCATATTTCACTATGAGTACACTAATGATAATCATCAAGCCATCTCTGTCCCTCAAAAGAAATTCCTCCCTGAGAAAACATTTTGGAATATTGACATGGAAAAAATGCAAGCCGAAAGACTTGTGGGTAACACTAGAACTGTTTTTAGGATTGCTAATCCTACCATATATCCTCTGAACACGCCCATGCACCTTGTACCATTTACTCTTCCTTCACAGTGTAATACTTTTATTGGTCTTTATGTACTAGGTCAACTGTTTAACGACTTTGATAAAACCTGTAAAAAGAGAATTACACCAACTGGGATTACTGAAGGGGAAAGGGGATTTGAACAAACAAAACGGTGTTACCTAACAGAAGTCATGCCATTTTTCAAACTCCTTAAAGAACACTTTGAAGGTCTTAAGACCACAATTAAGGATGATGTCACTAACATGAAAAAGGTTTTCAAAGAAGTTGAAAATGAGGGTAAACAGTTGGAAATTGATCTCAAATATAGTGAAATTGACCGGAAAAACACTCGCATTATAAATGAAAACTTGATTGCTAATTGCATTGCTCAAGATGTGTTCTATACGGTCACCGACTCTGCCTTATCTGCGAAACAATTTCATGAGATGTCGGTCACGTTGCAAGTATTTCAGAATCGTGTGATTGAGCTTGAGGGGGAGAATTTGAGATTACATACCAAAATTCAAAACGATGACCATGATAACATGGTCAGGAAATTTTCGAAACTAGAAGTTGATTATCTTAAGTTGCAACTAAAATATCAACATCTAGAAGAAAGCACTAAAATTTCAAATGCCAAGACATCCTCGGATGCTCCTGACTTTGACACATGTTTTGAATTAGGCAAAAAGGATAAAACGATTCAAGCTCACTCAAACACGATTCGGAAGTTGAGGGCTCAAATTGCACAATTAAAGTCTAACATGGGTGAAGATACTAATCACCAAAGGTCTCTAGATTCTCAAAAGTTTCAAAAACATGGCATCATTAACGATCTACAACATGAAAATGTGTGGCTTCGTGATGAATTGTCAAATGCTAAACAACGATACAAAGAATTATTTGAGTAAATTAAAATAACACGTGATCAAAACAATAAAAAGGTCACTTCTTTGTTAAACGAAATTGAGAACCTAAAGACTATGGTGAAAGGGAAAATGCCCGTTGATTCATGTGACCATGCGAGCAACAATGTTCATGTTTGTTCAAAATATTCGTGTGATGTTGTGGAAGTTTCTCTACCCCTTAGGAACAACAAGTTAGTTCATAGCAACTATCTTAGACATCTTAAGGAATGCCTTGTCATACTTAGAGAAACCGTTGAGAAAGATAGGATAACCAAACCGCTTGATGAAGTAGTTGTTGATGCATGTTTCCTCTCTAATAGAGCTCAGGAATTGCTAGAATATGCTATTAGTACATGCCCCAAGTATGACAACAAGCTGCAAAAGTTATATGCAACACAGTCCAATGATAGAAACAAACATGTTACAGTTGATATCCCTCAGACTTTGCCCCAATCCAACGTCATGATCACTAACAAACAAACAGCAACCAAGCTTACTAATGTTCCAATCATTGCTTCTACAGGAGTAAAAGGTGTGTTTGAAGCTAGCGGGCCACAGCCTAGGTGCAATACAAAGAATGATAGGGCTTTGCCGGCTAAGAGTGCACTTAAGAATAAAGTAGAAGAATCATCTAGGAACAATAAGAAACATGTGGTGAATGAGAAGAATCGTGTTGATTCAAACATTTGTTTAAACAATGATGTAATTGATTCGAATTCTTATGCTATTTGTAAAACATGTAATGAATGTTTAACTGTTGGTAATCATGATGCTTGTGCTGTGCCTCTCTTTGAGCCTCCTATGCAATCTTCGGTTAAGAATGTTTTGAATGATAATCATGATAGGCAGGTTTGGAAATGTACAGGAAAGGTTTTTACAAATGTTGGATATCAATGGAGGCCTACTGGTAGGAAGTTCTCTCTAGGAGAAAAGTGCCCTTTAACCAGGCTTACTAACTCCAAGATAGTGCCAATTAAGAAATGGATACCCACTGGTAGGACATTCCCTTTAGAAGCACGTAGAACCACTTCTAGGTCTAGTGCATCACTTAATACGGATACCAACGGCATATCCATGACTTATGATAATCCAGTGTTTGTATGTGCTAACCTAATGGATCCCAATGGCTTGTGGGGCTCCAGCTTTGTCAGTTATCCACCCTTGTCTGGTTTCAAATGCAGGTCGTATAAATCGTCCTTTGGTATTTGGACTCAGGTTGCTCAAAACATATGACCGGAGACCGCTCGCGGCTCAAGAATTTCATGGAAAGGTTTATTGGTACGGTTAGATTCAGGAACGATCACTTTGGCAAGATAATGGGTTATGGTGATTATGTTTTTGGGGACAGTGTGATATCTAGAGTCTACTACGTGGAGGGACTTGGACACAATCTTTTCTCTGTGGGTCAATTCTGTGATTCAGATCTTGAAGTTGCCTTCAGAAAACACACATGTTTTGTTAGAGAATTAGATGGTGTTGAACTCCTCAAAGGAAGTCGGGGCACCAATCTTTATACCATCTCAATTGAAGACATGATGCGGTCCTCTCCCATTTGCTTACTCTCAAGGGCTTCCAAGAACAAATCCTGGCTGTGGCACCGTCGTTTAAATCACTTAAACTTCGGTACTATCAATGAACTCACCCGTAAAGATCTTGTTCGAGGCCTGCCAAGACTCAAATATGAAAAGGATCATCTCTGCTCTGCTTGTCAAATGGGTAAGAGCAAGAAACACACCCACAAACCCAAAACCATCAACTCCATCATGGAAGTTCTACATACCCTTCACATGGATCTTTGTGGACCAATGAGGGTTCAAAGTATCAATGGAAAGAAATATGTGCTTGTTATTGTTGATGACTTCTCTCGCTTCACGTGGGTAAAGTTTCTACGATCAAAGGATGAAACTCCAGAGATCATCATCAAACTCATCAAGCAACTGCAAGTTCGACTCAACAAGACTGTTAGGTTCGTTCGCACTGACAATGGAACAGAGTTTGTGAACAAACATCTTAATCAGTTTTATGAAAGCATCGGCATCAGTCACCAGAAGAGCATTCCACGTACTCCACAACAAAATGGAGTTGTTGAAAGACGCAACCGCACCTTGGTTGAAGCCGCTAGGACTATGCTCATCTTTTCTAAAGCACCCATGTTTCTCTGGGCCGAGGCTATTGCAACAGCTTGCTACACACATAATAGATCCTTGATACACCCTCTTCACAGTAAGACCCCATATGAACTGGTACATGGCAGAAAACCAGACCTGTCGTTTCTACGGGTATTCGGTGCTCTGTGCTATCCAACAAATGACAGTGAAGATCTTGGGAAACTCAAGGCCAAGGCTGACATTGGTTTTTTCGTTGGGTATGCTCCAGAAAGAAAGGGATACCGAATCTACAACAAGCGTACCAGAGACATAATGGAAACCATCCACGTCACTTTCGATGAGCTGACCGAGCAACAGGCTCCTGGACACTCAAGTTCAGGACCCGGATCAAATCTTCTATCTCCTGGACCCATTAGCTCCAGGATTATACAGAGTCCCACTTCAGCTACTCCGTTTGTACCTCCTTTAAGTGAAGATTGGATGAAACTGTTTGACCCTATGTTTGATGAATATTTTGAGCCTCAAAACCTGGCGGCTCCTGAAGCTCCCGTCATTCCACTACCTGCTGGTGGAGGTAATGTACCACATCATGAGGCAAGGCCATCCATGTCTATATCACTGGGCCCAGAAGCTCCAACCATCAGTCATTCAGTCACTACTGCTAATAGTCAATCTTCATCAGTACAACAAGTAGCTTCTGTAAATAATACTTCTGAAGTAAATCCTTTCGCTCCTCCTGAAGAGGAACCGTTTGTAAATGTATTTGCTCCTGAATCCTCTGATGATACTACATCCTCAGAAGAAACCTACACGGCAACCTCAGTTCACTACCCTCAACCACATGAGCATCTCAGAAAATGGACAAATGATCACCCGATCGACAACATCATTGGAAATCCTTCTCGTCCAGTCTCAACCCGTAAGCAACTAGCTACAGATGCCTTATGGTGCTTCTTCAACTCCGTCCTCTCTAAAGCCGAACCCAAAGACTTCAAAGAAGCAATGACTAAGAACTCATGGTTTACTGCCATGGTAGATGAAATTCATGAGTTTGATCGACTTGAGGTATGGGAATTAGTACCTCCTCCAGAATGTGCTATGATCATTGCTCTCAAATGGATATTCAAGGTCAAGCTTGACGAGCATGGAGATGTCTTGAAGAACAAGGCGAGACTTGTAGCAAAATGATACCGACAAGAAGAAGGAATAGACTTTGAAGAATCCTTTGCTCCGGTTACTAGAATAGAAGCCATAAGGATATTTCTTGCTAATGCTGCCAGTCAGAATATGGTAGTTTATCAAATGGACGTTAAGACGGCATTCTTAAATGGCGATCTAAAAGAGGAGGTGTATGTTAGTCAACCAGAAGGATTCGTGGATCCCGAACATCCTAACCATGTTTATCGCTTGAAGAAGGCCCTCTATGGTCTTAAGCAAGCTCCTAGAGCATGGTATGACACTCTGTCTAAGTCTCTTCTGGCTAACAAGTTCACCAAGGGAGTTGTCGATCCTACACTCTTCACCAGGAAAACAGGCAAAAACTACCTACATGTTCAAATATACGTTGATGACATCATATTTGCCTCCTCTGATCCTCAGGAGTGTGATCGTTTCTCGCAAGAGATGAGCTCTCAATTTCAGATGTCCATGATGGGTCAAATGTCATTCTTTCTGGGTCTACAAGTCTCTCAAAACCCAAATGGAATATTCATCAATCAATCCAAATATGCTAATGAAATCTTGAAAAAATTTGGATTTGATTCATGTGACTCTGTTGATACTCCCATGATAGAAAGATCAAAACTTGATAAAGACAGTATCGGAACTCCTGTTGACCAAACCAAGTATCGAAGCATGATTGGTTCCTTGATGTATATCACCGCCACCCGACCAGATCTCCTCTTTGCAGTATGTATGTGTGCTCGGTATCAATCCAAACCGACCAATAAGAACTTAGAAGCAGTTAAGAGGGTCTTTCGGTATCTTAAAGGATCTGTCCACTTGGGTCTATGGTATCCCAAGAACACAGCTATGGCACTCACTGCTTACTCAGATGCCGATCATGCTGGGTGTAAAGATACTCGTCGAAGCACGTCAGGAGCTGCTCAATTCCTGGGGGATAAGTTGGTTAGTTGGTCTTCTAAGAGGCAAATGAGTACATCCATCTCCTCTACTGAGGCGGAGTACATTGCTATGTCCTCATGCTGTGCCCAAATTTTATGGATGAGATCACAACTCTCAGACTATGGTTTCTCCTACAACAAAGTCCCCATGTATTGTGACAACCGAAGTGCAATTGCTCTTTGCTGCAACAACGTCCAACACTCCAGAACGAAACACATTGATATTCGACATCACTTCATCAGGGAGCAAGTTGAGAAGGGAATTGTGGAACTGTACTTCGTTAGGACCGAGTTCCAGCTGGCTGACATCTTCACCAAAGCACTTCCCAGAGAACGCTTTGAATTCATTCTCCCTCGATTGGGAATGAAGAGTCTCACGCCAGAAGCTCTTTCACATCTTCAGGAAGAACAGGAGGAGTAAAGGAGGTGCTTCACATATCCTTGTACATAGTTTATAAAACCGAAAAGAAAATACAAAAATATAAAACCTAGAAAAACCATAAAAAATGGGAAAAACACGAAAATACCAAAAATAGTTGTTCTCGGCATGTCTTCTGTTTATCGATAACATTTACGGTTCTAGAAATGTCATTCAACAATGGCACGGAACTTTAAATGAAGCTTGAGCAGAAGTGTAAAATAAATAAGTAAAACATGTAAAAATGGCTTGCAGTCATTTCAGGCTGCAACCCGAACTTAAAATTAATGGTTTGCAGTCATTTCAGGCTGTAACCCGGTCTTCAAAATGGTTTGCTATTACTTCAGATAGCAACCCGGTCGTCATACTGGGGAAAGTTCGTCGCCAAAAAGACGTCTATTCCTAACAAAGGCATGAATTACTTTATATTCGTGCCTTTCCGATCTGATGTACGCTTAAGTACATCATTTCTTGAAAAAGAAGAGAAGTCTTCTTTATCAAACAAATACTTTCCTTTCAAAGATTCTTCGGGAAAGTATTTGATCCAAACTTGGTGGTACCATGGTTTTTGAAGATAAAAATACAATTAACAATGTGTTTTAACAACATACCACTCAATCGATGGAAAAAGAATTAATCTTTTGTGATAAATACTTTATTGAAAAATGCGTCATCGATTGAGGGGGAGCATGATTTCAAAAACTATATGTCATCATAACAAGATCTTTGTGCTTAAGGGCGTATTCGACATGTGATTGTTATGTGTTAGTATATGAATTTTTCATGAGTTTCTCGTTAAACTCTAAATCATTTATAAACTCATCACTTCTAACACATAACATTCTCCCTCAAGGTTTGAGGGGGAGCAAATGTATCATCTAAAAAATCAATAATTCTTAAACATGACACATCTTTCTCCCAAAATCTTTTACCTTATTTAAATCACTTGGATCACAAATCTCAATTGGTTTGAAATTTTTGATCGGGGGAGAAAAATGTGATTTAAATATGGAAATCTGATTAAAATGTGGTGTTGATTCAAAAAGAATGCTCTCCTATATGTGTTAAACCCTTTTGTATACCAATGCACATATTAAGGGGGAGCAAATGATTTGAAAAACAAAGGATCCTTGCATCTTGTGAGATCGAGACTCAGTCTTAACCAATGAATTGACGAAACAATGACCGTCATCAATCGAAAGGACTTGTCCTGGCCGGGTAATAACTTCAAGCTGGGTTAACCAGTGATGTAAGCGTGTCTCGAAGAGGACTTGTCTGAGTAGAGTGTACCGTTTTGAGAAACCTTTTGTGAACTTGACCAGGCCGGGTAATAATTTCAAACTAGTCTAACTAGTGATATAAGCGTGTCTCGAATGCCTGTTCATGCTTACTAAAGGTGGATCAATTCTAAAGTGCAACTCTTCCCGTCATGTGCAAATTTATCATCAAAACATCGGTGCACATGTTAAGGGGGAGCATTTGAAAATGGCAACACTCTCAGCGTGTTAACAAAATGAATTTTCAATCATAAACACGTTGAGAGAATCTTCAATGATTTGGTTTATGGCAACATAGGATAGTTATGAAGTTATAAGGTGGCTAAGGTTAGGAAAACCGTCCTATGATCCGCCAGAGCCGGAGGGATCTACCCATGGACAATACCATCTAGATAGTAATAGAAAGTCCGTAGGTATGATTATGAAAAAAAGGAGAAATGTGAGAATGGAGAAAGAAGGGGTTGAAGAATTAAAAAGAAATGAAATGAAAAAGGGTGAAAAGAAATAGCCCTCCATTTATTCAACCTTAGGGCAGAAACCGGGTTCAATTCATAATCTACTGATTGTTGCTAAGGCGACATCGGTATTGAAGACAAGACGTCATGGACCCAGTGACGCAACGCACTAAACCTTCTAGCCACTCAAGTTCTCTTAAAAGAACTTGTTTCATTCTCACGGGGAACCTGTGTAATCTATCGACTTATCTCTTAGAGATAGTTGATATTGAAGCAGGAGACCTCTCCCTAATCTCCGCATAGGAAAACCAAATGCACTTATTGAGTCTAGAGCCTCGAGATGCATAAAAAGATCTCATAGGAACAGTGAACACGTGCTACTGCTACCCTGGGTGTTCAACATTAAGAACACCAGTGGTAAACTTATGAGTCCTACGCAGATCTTAGCAATCTGCCAGAACATTTATGAGGGATGTTATTTATGTAACTCCCAATGATTGAATGGAAACTCCTGCCAGGGTCAACATCAAGCAGTCCTGAAAGCAGGTCACTTAGGTAATTCCTTGTGGATTACGCTAAGTGGTCCCGATGGTTACAAAAGGTCTACAGTCGTGGAGTGATCTCCATCGACTCACCTAATCGTTGATATACTACGGTATAATCTTAAAAGGCCCTCTGTGGGTTTTCGATTAGGAACGGTCTTGGTGAGGGTTAGAAAGAGTCTTCACACTATGCTGTTGACGATCTCTAATTCCAAACCTATAAGTACCGGAAGATTTGTTGCTAACTGTTTACTTGCAGGAATTTCGGACGGTTGCAGAAGTAGATTGCTGAAAAGATGCTGATCCATCAATACATGCTCACACTTCATCATCACAACCTTTGAAATCATGATCATTATTTGGGCCTCATTTATGTTTCCACAACTCTGATACTGAAGATCATGATCCTGAAAAGTGTGAGCATGCCACAACAAAGATGATCATATCACATGAAGAAGTTATTACTCTATGATGTCTTGCAGACACACATTTTGGATGATGCACTCGAAGTAGTCTTCAAAGATCATCCAACACATTCAACAAGTCATCTAGAGTCAGCTGCCCAAAAGCACAAAGATCTCAACTAAGAAGAATCATTATGCTACGAGCTACAGAGACATCTTCAAAGATTATATGCTACGATTCAACGCTTATTTTTTGGGGTGACCTCCCTTAGGGGGAGATTGTTAGGAATACGTTTATTCCAATGAAGACTCGGTCACCCCGAATATTGTAATAGCATAGTGTAGCTCGTAGTAATCATTAGTTTAGTGTAGTATTTGTGGAGTCGGGTCGGGTCTTTACCCACTGTCAGCCCGGTCCACAGCCCGTTTAATAGGGCGTTGAGCATGTAAGTATAAATACCCTTTCCCACCCAAGGGAGAGGGTTGGACCTTCATTTGCAATTCAACTTTTCCTTTCTTTTACAAGGCTCCCAACCACCTTCCTCTCTCTAACTGTCTCTCACTAGAAATCCATCATATTCGATCCATACACACTTAATCTAAGCTTGTTATAACTTTAAGTATATTACATTTCCTTTCTCCCCAAATTACAACTCAAGAACACAGTGTAAGAGGGAGTGAGGAGAAGTGAGAGGAAGAGGGAAAGCTAAAGTGACGCTGGTGTGAAAGACTGAAAGGTGATAGGATATGATAGTTACCTTTAGTTTATGTTTTACCAAGTATCGTTTATGTTAAAATAGCATTGAATGAACACATTATTTTTGAATTTAATTATGTATTCATATTAATGATTGTAATTATAAGAGCACAAGGTATGACAATGACAGATAACACGTTATTGGTATGTCACCTTAGCGCTACATCATACACCTCACAATAAAACAACAATAACTACAACGCTCTCCCGCATAACACACCACTAACATGTTATTAGATCAAACAAAATACCTCACAAAAAATACCCACTCACTCATAATAATAATAATAATAATAATAATAATAATAATAATAACACAAAAGAAACCATTGGCGTGAGCCATTTCACAAGCTCAAAATCCTTTGGCATGTTAGCCGATATGGTGGCTCACGAATGGCACGAAGAAATGGACGAATGGTACGTTAAATGTCCTCCATATCGAGTGCTCTAAAGGTGTTGTTAACTATTAAATGTTTGATGTTATTAATATAGTTGATTTTTCAAAAAAGGTAAGCTTAGGGTGTGTTTGTTAAAAGTTGTTGTAAGCAGTAGCTAGTAGTTGTGAGCAGTAGCCACAGCTCGCCGTTCACCAATTTTTAAAAAAGCATTAGAAAATTAGTCTTTCTAAAAATTAGCCAAAGCTTACCGCTCTTTTATCAAACGACTACTAAAATTCAAAATGCCCATTGTTTACTGCTTATCGCCTAAAAAAAGGTTCACATCGCTCCGCACCAAACATTGCCTGATAAGATTTTATTTTTTTTATTTTTATTTATTTATTTATTTATTTTTTAAATAACTTATAATGTTGTGGTTAGCGAAGCTCATAAAAAATCTTATTAAAAAAAGATATGGGAAATTTTAAGATTTAAAATATTGTTTGTTTGATGTATAGTGGTTAGTAATGCGCTTAAAATAGTGGTTTCTAGTTGAATTCTTGTGCAAGTTTCGCGTCAGTTCATGGCAATTTAGAATATGGATGTTTAATTGTTTATCTACTTCCTCTTCTTCTTTTATTTTATTTTATTTTATCTTCTATTTTTAGATATACTGTTCATCCAACTAAACAAGACAAATATAGACCTGGATTATAAGATGCTACTAAAATGCTATAGCACATACTCATTTTCAAATGTGTTGTGAACTTGTGATTCTTTTAAAAAGTTAATCAGCATATATGAGATATTAATGAAATATTTCATATTTTTAGTATACTTATTAGAGTGTGATACAATTCATGGTGACTTGAATCACTTGGTTAAGTTATTGGGATCTTTTAAGTTTAAGGAGTAGAACAATTGGAGTTGAAAACTTCATGAAATTTAATTAATCTTACGAGACAAATTAACTTACGGATCAATCGATTACATTCTTAATTTTTCGTAGCAAAGTTAACTCATTTATGCAATTTATATTCAACAACTGAAATCAAACTGTATGAAATTGAGATTATACATTCTATAGTGAAGATCAAAATCATATATAGATATCCTCTACAAGATTTTATATCTGAAAGATCATGTATTCACTTTCTTAAACTTATGACTAATTTAAACTCATAAACTCAACTTGAGAAGTGTACAAGTCTTTCAATAAATTTATGGTTTTTTACATATTTGGATAAACATGTAAACCATTACATCAGTTGTTGAAGTCGAAAGTTTGTTTCTTCAAACCGTACAGCATATATGAGTGTATATGGTGTAACATTCGCTCTACTCAGATCACAATATTATCCGTTTTGCTCGCAGACTCACGGTTTTGCTTTTATAGCCCTCATATGAAGACTTCCCGGCAAATTCCACATCGACTGTGGTCTAGAGAGATGTTGGGTTCCTAAGATAACGTTTGTCTTACAATGACACAACCCGTTTTGTGATCTACTGCAGCTGGAGTTCTCAAGAACTGGCAGTTTAGCGTGCTCATTTTAAAGTAGTACTGGTATGTGTGACATGCCAAGAAGTCTTCATATAAGGCCCACAAAAGTAAAGTCGTGAGCCTGTGAACAAAGCGAATAATATTGTGGTTTGAGTAGGCGGGATATTATACATGTTATGATTTGTGTCGTGTTATTCTCGCTTTGTAGTGATTATTTGACCAAAGAGATATCAACTCGGTGCAAAACGCATGTCACCCGTTTTTCACTTGATTTGTTCCACTTACATGTCAACTCAAATCGTGTTTCACGACATATCTTCAAAACACAAGATCACTTAAAAGAAACAAATAAAATCAAGACATTAATGACGATGTGTCGATGTGAACCTCGAAAGTCTTAAACAGATTCGATTTCACAAAGATCGTTGATTCATTGGTTCCATGATATTTGCTTTTCATTTCAACATTTAAAAATCTACACGTGTTAAGTAGTGACTTTTTAGTTTTTGTTGCTTATGGGAAATTGACGTTTTGCACGTAAAGTGACACCAAGTGGTAAGTTTTATGCATATAGCATGCACCATTTGCATATGATGTTAGATTATTGATATTATTTTACTAGTCGTATGTTAGGATCGAACTTGAGATCACGGGATTGCACACAATATGTATGAAGAGAAAAAGAAATAATTATTTATAAAATGTTATAAGTAATTATTAATAAACACAAAACTATTAATAGTAATTAGTATTTAATGATAAATGACTAATGACCTATTGACGAAGATTAGAAAAGTAATACTAATGAATATTTGGAAACAAGAGAAGGTTCCGGAATCCCCTAGGGGGATCCTCAACCGATCGGCCAAGGGAGGTTTCCACCTCCTTATGTGCCTTGAGCTCCAAGTTTCAATTAGTATATAAGCAAACCCAAGATGCATTGTTTTCTCATAACTTGTACACACACACATCTTGGTGTTTTCTCTCCTTCTCTTTGTCTAAAATCGATCCATCTAAACTAAACCCTAAGGGTTTCGATTTTCTTGAATCTAAATAAGTTTTGTGTTTAATTTACTTGCATAAACTTTTTCTTGAATTAGTACGTGTGTACAAGAACGTGATTCAAACACATTATTTTTTGATTCTTGGATTGAATTACAAAAGAGGTAAGGGGTAATTCTTATAATCCACATAAACCCTAATTAGGGTTCTTGATTTGAAGATTGCAATTGATTCTTGTTCGGGCTAGAATCACAAAGGTATGTTTACTATTTATATTTGATTAATTAATTACATGTTATATGATCTTGTTATAATTGCTTCCGCTATGCTCACTTGATGTGTTTGGTTTATTTTATATGAATGTCATGATATCATAATTCCAACAGTGGCATCTAGAGCCGTTATAATGTGTAATTGATTATCGAAACGCATAAAAATTGGATCTTGATTCGTTTAGTTACATGTTTTTAGGGTTTTTAGATTCCTAACCCTAATTTTTTTTATGGGTCGATTTAGACCTTAAAGGGTTTTAGGGTTTTGGTTTTGATTTTTTAATATGATTAGAAACCCTAGGATGTCATGTAATTTGTTATGCGTTTTAGTAAGCGATCTTGGTACAATATGTTAATTGTTAAGCTAAATCCATGAAAAAGTGCATATTTGCATGGATTTTTTATTGTGTGATAATTTAAATGGTTTAAATTGGATATATAAATATAATTAATTGTTAAGTTATATCGAAACATGTAAATTTATTAATAGATGTCAAATTAGGAAATACTCCAATATTAAGTAATCAATTATGTGCTATGTGGTATTTATTTAATTTTGGCTTACGCAATCGATTTATTGATGTATGTGACTCTTTTTCCTAGAAGAAGAAAGCATTAATTGAATTAATACGTTATACACCTAGATTTGATTATTAATAGGACTATTGAATAAGATTTGCATGTGGCTACATGTTTTATACATATTTAATTGTTATGTTATGTATATGTTTATTTAGTTGTTTTATTTTTTATTTTATATTACTTGTTTTTGTTTATTATAATGTTAGACATGTTTATAAACGAAAAGGGTAATTTTTGAATAGAAAAATAATACGGACTAAATAATGGCGAAATTGTTTTGGTTTTTAACAGTTTAAATTTCAGAGAATTGGTTGATTGATGTTTTTGTACGTAATGGTTAACTAGGCTCGACCGAAGTTTACACACTATAATATGGGTATAAGGATGGCTTCGCATTAAATTGTGGCCTTAAAGAGACAACATTCTGTCTTAACGCTCGTTTGTGTGTAAATTAGACTTACCGAACAACCATTACATGTACACTGTCATCTTAAGGGTGAATTAACCACAATTCCACAATGATTATCCGAAACACTAAGCTTTCGGGCTTATGCAAAAGTACGATATAGTGGACGATAATTGTTGGTAATTCTTTAATTGGTGAACCCGATACCTCAATCAAAACTTTGTTATTTTACTCTTAGCAAATTGGTAATAAAAATGTTTTGAAAAACCAATGTTATGAAGTTGTATGCATGCTTCTTCATACATTATTTTGATCGTCAAAATTTAATACCCTTATAAAATTAAGTCAAATGCCATCTAATTAAGAACACTTGAAGTTGTAATTTATGTCATGTGAGAACTTGGCGAGATTGCAATGGAGAGGTAAATTTCATAAATTCATTGCTAGCAGATCAACTGATGTGATGGATTTGTGAGTTTGCAGTTTTTAAGTTAGACGACTTAAATTGAGTAGGAAGTGAGATCTTGGACTCAAGGCATTAAGATGGGGATCAAACATGCTTACAATACAAAAGTTTTGTGATTGTAAATCCCATAAATCTAGGAATTGCAATATGACATTGGCAATTATTGTTCGACAATTACCTTGTTGAATACTATCATTACTAGCAGATCAACTGATGTAATGGTACTATGTCAATTTGGATCCTAGCTTTAAGAAAATACTATAGTTTATATGAATATATTTACCAATGGGTATTTTATTTTCTTAAAGATCTAATTATCGAAAATACTGAAATTGAATTTTGTAATTCGTTTTAATGTATTAATGCAATGTTCAAACCGTAAACGCACTTTGGGCTTTGGTAAATTGATCTCGTTCTGTTTTCAAACAAATGTTTGATTAAGAATAATTTATTTAAAAGACAAAAGAAGTCTCCTTTCTATGAAGGAAGAGTGAGACACAATCCTATTCCTTTTCATGAATGAGAAAGGATAATAGGAATATTAGATATGTCTAAATTCTAATATAACTCATAGCAAATTTTTTAATAGTTAAGAAAATTGCGAATATTTTTCATAGGGATTTTATCATCCTCATTTGGTGATCAAATTCTTAGTAACAAATATGACATTTGGTTAACAAAAAATTATGTATGACATTTTATAAGTTATTATAATTAGAAGCTAGACTAATTACTACAAAATGTTTAAAGACAAACTAGTTGTTTTGACTATTTTAAAGGTGCTACATACATTGAAGGATGGTAGACCTGTTAAGGAAGAAATTGCATGCTCAATTTTCAAGTTAATAGCATTTGATGGATAGTCCATCATTTACGTAGTAGAATACATTTTTTAATGCATAAGTAATTGTTACGTATGGACATTTAAAGGTGTAGGAAAGTTAAAAGCACACTATTTTCTTTTACTGGATATGAAACATTTACAATGTTGTCAAATTCAGTGGGAGTATTGTGTACTTATCACTGAATAAAGAATTATTGTAATGATCTTTAATTCAGTGGGAGTAACAAGCTTTGACATCTTGGTAGCTAAAGATAATTACTTTCCAAGTGTAGACACTCATACTTTTAAGGATAGTCTTGTACGTTTCCTTACTAGACATTGTTGTTCTACATCTACTTGTTATGCTAAAATCTATGACACAATTATATTGATCACATAAACAAATGCATGGCGTGTTGTTTATCAACTATATGAGATTGTTTAATGCACAAGTGGGAGAAATGTTGTCTTTAATGTGTGCAAGAAACAACTCATAAAGATATGATTTAATGGATTCTCTTGACTTCAAGGTAAGAGAATAATGTTCTAATATGAATTATACTAATCTAATTCAAGAAACACTTGGTGTTACAATTTATGTTATGTGAGAGCTTAGCTAGATTGCAACAACAAGGTGAATTTCATATTTCATTACTAGCAGATCAACTGATGTAATTGAACTATGAGAATTTACAGTTTCTAAATTAGATACCTATTAGAACATGTGTCAATATGATATCAAGACTACTTTAATTTATAGATTTATGAATTCATGGAATGACATAAATTAATTAAGTAATCTAATGCTACTTGAATCTGAATATTTATGTGTTCTTGGAATGACATAAATAAATGAAGAAATAATGTTATTTACATTATTGTGAAGTAATAAATTAACTTGAAATTACTATTGAAACCAAAAGATGGTGTTCATAATTACTTTAGTTAAACATGTTTATGTTTCATTGTAAAGATATAAACATAAAGTCTTTTAATTGTTACAAGACTTATAATAAAGTAAGACGTTATATTGTTATGTCTTTTAACTAAGACATATACATGAAGTTATTAAATTGTTAAATGACTTATAACGTATAGTAGGGTTATAACAGTTTATGTTTTCTTGTAAAAACATGGACATGAAGTGACTTTGTAAAAAGTACTTGTGTTATAAAGCATGTAATTGGCTTGAATATTATTATACCATTAAAATGACTTAGTTGGTAAATAGACAAGTCAAAAGGAATATGGTTATCTTAAATATTGTTAGATTGTCTTACAATATTAATACTAATGAAATATCAAATGTTTATGATATGTTCAGTTAGGAAAATCAAACTCTTGTTATATTGTTTGATTAAAGATAACTATGACTTCTTTTCTTCCAAAAGTTATCAAGGTTAGAATGTTGAGTATGACTTGGACATATTTAATAAAACTCCAACATAGAAGATTAATAAGACATTATCATATGATGAAATGTGATGAATGTGATGAATTACATTAAGTCTTAAATTGAAGTTCTAAATTTGTTTAACTGCTTATGAAGAGGTTATTAACAAAGTAAAGTCAGAAACTGTCAATATGTATTTGTAATATCCCAAAAGAGAATATTGTATTGTTGCTTTATTTACTAAGTATTTAAAGATAGTCTTTAAATTGCTAAAAACAAGTGGGAGTTTTGATCTTTAAAAGATAAAATTACAAGATACATAATCTTCTAAAATACACTAGTAAATATCATGATGAAGTTTGACATTTGAATGTTAAATCTCAACATGATAATAAAGGTTGACATTTAAATGTTAAATCTCAAGATAATGGAATTATCATTCATAGAATAGCAATATATCTTAGATATTTGATTAATATGCTGAGGGCTATGATTTACAGGATTATTGTAAACCTGATAATCATTATGATACATTACCAAATAAGAAATTGGGTAAAGTATACATAATATGAATGATTAAGATGTTGTCCATAAAGATAATCAATTTTAGAAACTTGGTTTATCTTAATAGTTAGACTAGAAAATGAAGATGAGTTTCTTCAAAGATTAGGTAACTCTTGTGGTTTAAATCTTTGTATAGAAATCATATGGACAATATTGTGCACATATTTAATGCATGTTTTATGACAAGATTATTAATCATACTTAAGCAATTAACTGTGATTGAATATTCTTTTCTAAACACATTAAATATATAAAGATTATGATTGTCATATTTATGAAATTGACAATAGAATATCAAAACTCTTTCTTGAGTGATTACTTGAGCGAGGATGATAAGTGTCTAAATACTCATCATTTTACACCAATCTGAACTGCCAAAACATACAAAAACACTCAAATATGCATCATAATACTTAAAATATCTTAGAAGTGTGTTTTATATGTTTCAAATGCAAAATATGCAAAAACAGATAAAAAAACGTACAAAGTTTGCATAATTGGCAGTTTCAGTCCCTCAAGTTTCAAAAGTTGTCAAATCTAGTCCATGGTAAATCAAAACATGAAAAATATCATCAAAGGTCCTTAGGGATTCATAAGTTGTCAAGTATAGTCCTTTAAAGTTAAAAAATTACAAAATGACAACTTTAGTCCCTCAAGTTTGAAAAAATGTCAAAATTAGTCCTTAAGGTTTTAAAAATGGGAAATTAATAAAATAAACCTTGAACTATTCTTAAATGACAAAAATTGTTCCTTATGATAACATTTTGAGAAATTACATCTTCAGTCCCTTAAAAATCCAAATTTACATAAATGGTCCTTGGAGTTTGAGAAATTGGCAGAAAAGGTCCCTGGATATTTTAAATGGAAAAATCACAAATTTGGTCCTTGGTTTATCATATTTGGCAAGTTAAGTCCTTGAATACACTTTGGGAGAATTACAATACCAGCCCCTTAACTTTGCTCAAATTACAAAAATGGTCCTTGTTTAAATACCTAAACCAACTGGACCCTTTTTATTATAAAACCCAAAAACAAAACCAATCCAAAACCTTTACCCAAGCCCACCCTTTTTCCCCCTAGGCCCAAAATAAGCTCAGCCCACTCCCCTTTATTAAATAAAACGGGCGTTGACCCGTTTGACCACCCCAAACCGCCAACACTATTCACCCTCCTCCCTCACCACTGTAAACCAGAAACCAGGTGGTTTTCCACCACCTCACCACCTTCCACCTCATCCCTTACTTCCCCCTAACCTCCTTTCCACCTCACAACCTTATCCCACACCTCATTAAATGCAATTCCCACCAATTTTCCTCCAAACCACTCCACATCCTCTGCTTTTCAAACCACAGCCCCAACTTGTCCTAAAAACATCCCTTTTGTCCCCTGCCACCTCTACAACACTCCACAAATCTTTAATTGCAGAACATTGGCTCCAAGTTACTCCTAGGACTTTTGGCGCCAAAAGTCAGTTTGAAGGTCAGGATCAAATCAGAACAATTCAATGGTCAAGATCAAGTGAGATGTGTTCAGAGTCACACAAGGAACCCTAATTGGAGCCTATAAAAGAAAGAGAAGCAGAAGAGAAGCCTATCTAGTTTATTTTTCATATATGTATGTCGTATTAATCAAGTTTTAAATTCTAGTATATCTTAAGCTTTCCAGTGTAATTTCTAGTATTCTCAAGTGTATTGTGAACCTCTTTTAGCAATAAATTTCAAGGTTTATGTATTAATCCAGTTTATGCAACTTTCAATTTCATATCAAAATTCTTAATAAGCTGTGTACTTGTTATTTTTAGATTATAGAGACTATTAAGCTCACATAAGCTCCTAGATAGCTTATCTAAGCTATTAGTAATAACTAAAAGCAGTTTAGCAATAAAAAAGATCAAAAACACAAAAAGTCAATGAAAGTCAAACTGTCAAGTTCTTGGTGATAAGCAATGGAGCAAGGTTGATTCTGGAAGGCCTTGGGTTAGTTAATCTGTGGAGATTATATAGGATTGGAGTTGAGATCTTTGGTTCATGGTTTGAGCAGGAAAGCATCTTGTAAGTCTTTGAAATCTCATAATCTGTCTTTGTACTAAAGCTTTGCTTATTACTTTGCTTTCTCAGTAGTTTTTTGCTTATTCAGTCCTAATTAGTGATAAGATAACATAAAATTAGTATCTTGTTTGATAACTTAATTAGTTGCTTAAAAATCTTAGTTTCACAGTCAACATAGCTTAAGTAGTGTTCTTGTGCAATTGTGGTCATTTTATGTTTCTAAATACTTGTTTAGATCTCAAATATCATAAAAAGTCTTGTGGATCAGTTATAAGACCCTGTGTAATCATTTGCTTCCCAAAATCATAAAACAGTCATCTGTGGGAGTGTTTGGAACAAGCTAGTGAGCTAGGCCCTTGTTGTTGTTTGATGTTTATTTGTGTTTCAACAGACTGCAGTAGTGTTATTTAAGATAATTAAGGCATAAAATTGTGGTCTCATACACCCAAAAGTCAAAATCACACTCAATTCATCACCACAGTTAACTGTGGTGGAATTTGAGTCCAAAACTCATCAAGTCCATTCATAAGTGTTAGTTATAACTTAAATTGATCATATTACAGCTCAAATAAACATCTTTAATCATAAAATCAGAGCTTGAAGTTCATCAAAGTCAAATACCAAAGTTTCTTAAAAAAGTCAAAAGTTGCATCTCAGATTTTTCCAAATATTCAAAGAATTTTTGTGATTTATGAGATTAGTGTTAGGACTTGAAACTTGTTGGGTGTAATCTTCATCAGTAGGTCTTTTGATTCCCACCATTGTTTGAATTTTGTGAAATTTATTGTGGACCCCACAAGCCTTGGAACACACCTTCAGGGAAGAAGATCTCCCCTGCACCAGCATACCACCACCACACCACTAACTTTGGTAGTGACTGCAGCCCATCTCAGTAGGATCTAGTAGGTCATTTTTAGTTTCCCCAACCCCCTCCTACCAAGGAACAAGGTTTGACCTTTGCTTTGACCTAGGAACAAGTGGACCCCACCTGGATTTGTCCCCAAAGTCTGTCCCAATTCTGTGTCCAAATACCCTACACTGACAACTCAGTGTGTGATCCCTTTTTCCAAGACCCACCCAGAGTTCCCTAATAAGCCATAAGCCCTGCTTATTGGATTATTTGAAAGCTTGACAGGTGTACTTGAAGGTTCAGGGTTCATTTTGAACCTCCCCTCACTTTTGTGGACCCTACAGAGGTCCAAAATACCACCCTCAGGCCTGTTTGGCTGTCAGAATTGCATAAGTGCTTATTTCATTTCCAATAGCTTATCAGTGATCATTGCTAGTTGTTTTCTGCTTAATTAAGTTTGTCTAGCTTATTTGTACCTAGTTTTACCATTGTGGACCCTACATTCAGCCATTTGTGCTTATTTGCCTACTTGGTCAAACTTAGTCAACTGTCTAGAGTAATAAGCACTTACAGTGCTTATTCTTGGTTTATAAATTAGTTGTTTTTTGTAAAAGTTTCATTATTTAAGTATTTAAATAGTTCTATAAAATAAAAACCAGAAAAATCCAAACTTAATTATAGTGATAGCTTCTATTTAATAGAAATTATCTATTTAATTTTCATTTCAGCTTATTAATAAGCACTTTTCAAATTTTATAATTTTCTTAATTTCCTAGTACCTTTAAGTAGTTAAAATAATTTTCTTAGATTTTTCCTAAACAGTTTACTATTTATTAGAATTAAAAGTAGTTTAAATAATTAAATAGGTAATATTAATAATTAAATAGTTATCTTTAATTTTAATTAACAACAGTAGAATTTTATATTTTTACTAAGTTTTATAAAGTAGTTAAGACTTTTAGAAAATAGTTTTATAATTTCCACTGTCCATTTTCTAATTTTCCTATTTAATTTAATTAAATTAGACTTAAATTAATTAATAAGTAATTAATTAGTCAATTAGCTTAAATATAATTTTTAACAACTTTTTATAATTTTTTAGGATTACTGTAATGGTTAATTAGTTTTATAAATTTTTACATAATTTTATAAGTCATTTAAGTATTAATAGTAATTTAAAATAGTTTAATTATTTTAATTAAGTTAAATAGTTTTTAATTAATAGAAAACTCATAAAAAGACAAAAATATTTATTTTCATTTTTTATACTTTCTTCAAGTTCTTTTTAAGGTTTAGAAATTATTTTTACAAGTTTTTAGTTTAAGTTGTAGTATTTATAATTTTTAGTTAAATTAACTTAGGTTTAATTTACTGATTAAATAGTTTTAATTAATTAAATAATATTTAAATATTAAAATAATCAATTTTATAATTTCATTTCCACTTTAAATTTTCTTTTAATTTTAAGTTTTAAAAAGTTTCAATTATACCCCCTGTAGTTTATAATTTGATAAAACCATTTTTATCTGTCTGTTATCTGATTTTCTTATTTGTGCTTTTGTGTGTATTTCTGTTATTGTTTATATCATTTTATATTATCCAAATACCAAGTAATCAGTAGTATAATCATCCCTCAAATCGTTTTTGTTACTGTCCTCAGTACCACTCATTCTCCTAATCGTTCCAAAATACAATTTCAATCTCGTTGGGATTTAACGACCCGGGGATTTCCCTATATTTCCACGGTCAATAATAACTTGCACTTTCTCCTAGGTGGGCCTATCAGCTGCACACGGTTGACTGGTTGGTTTGGGAGGAGTCAAAATTTGGCGCCGCTGCCGGGGAGGTTGTTGCGTATTTCAAAACGGTTTAAGTTTAGTGGTTTTCAAAAACCCTCCTGTACAAATATCACGACTTTGTAAATTTTTGAGAAAATCAAAATCATATCTGAAAAAGTTGATTAACATTTCTCCTGAAGTGTTAAAAACACCAAACAAATCATAAACAACAAAACAAACTGTGAAGTTAAATTACTTCGTTATTTTTAATATTACAACCTATACAGTTGGTTTAAGGTAAGTTCTGACATTAAATTGCGAACTGAAGAGGAATCCATTTATTTCCTCCCGCCGATCTGCGAGTAATCTTAAAAGAACGATTTCGGTTAACGAATCAGTTCCAAAAATATTGTCCAAGTTTTTCACCCATACACAAAAAGCCAAAAACATTGTACTGTGAATATAATTACATAAAAGTTTACCACCGAAAACAAGGCAGAACATCTACCAACTGGGGGTGTGAACATAATAAGTTCCAAAACTTAAGATTTAAAACTTGTCATTGTATCCTTGTGAATAGTGTACCTTTTTTAAAGGAGCTGTTCATTTGTGATTATTGGATTCAAGTTCACTGTCGTTTTGCCTCTGTCTTGTTTTGATTGATACCGTTTTTAGTGCATGCGCACTCGTTCGCAAACAAAGCGTAATAAAGGAAAAAACGTAACTAAGTTACGTACTGTTGAAGAAAAACAACCAATAAAAATGAACGACGAGCCCCCATTCCCTCCCAAGGAGGAACCAGTTCCTGACACCCGAACAATGGAGGAACTGTGTCAACCTACCATGCAAGGGAGGGGTGGACCCATTGCACCACTCACTATTGGAGCCACGGATTTTGGATTAAAACACCACATGATACAACAGATCCAGAATACGTGCCAGTTCCACGGATTGCCGGGTGACGATGCTAACAAACATCTTGACAAATTTTTAACTGTCACCCAAAGCATGAAACAAAATGGCGTCACCGACGACAGCCTACGTTTGTACCTTTTTCCCTATTCACTCACTCATCATGCGACTTCATGGTTCGATCGACTTCCAAAGAATTCGATCCACACTTTTGATGAGATGATCACTAAATTTCTGGCCAAATACTTTCCACCATCTATGGTCACAAAGCTGAGGAATGATATCAGCAACTTCAGACAGCTTCCCGAAGAGTCCTTATTTGAGGCATGGGAACGCTACAAACTTGCCATTGATCGGTGTCCTAATCACAACATGCTTCTTGTCACCATTATTGATACCTTTTATAATGGTTTGACACTCCGTCATCGTGACACTATCAATGCTGCTGCTGGGGGCACCTTTATGAAAAGGACCCCGAAAGAGTGCTATGACTTAATCGAAAACATGACTGCCCATCATAATTTTTGGGACTCCTCTGCTGAGAGGAACGACTCATTTAAGTCAGTCACTCCGGCAAGCAATGAAATATCAATCCTAGCTAAAAAGCTTGATGATTTGTCCACAGCAGTTTTGCGTATCCATCAGACAAATCATAATCAGGTCAAAGTTGTTAACCCAAGTTGTGAAACTTGCGGTGGTCCACATCCTTACATAGAGTGCCCAGCCTCCGGTGGCTCGGCTCGTGAAAACGTGTACGCAGCTCAAGGTTCCTATAAAACGGGAGGTAATTCTTACCAACCGCAAGGAGATCGAAACCTTTTGAGCTACCGATCTAATAACTACATCGGACCACCAGGGTTTAATCAGTCCCAGAACCAAAATGGTCAAAACAGAAACCAGAACTTTAACCAGAATCAGAACCAGAACCGAATGAACCAAGGTTATAACAACCAAGGGAATTTCAACCCTGGTCAAAACCAGGTTCCACAAAATCAGAACCAAGGGAATTATAACCGAAATCAAGGTCAGAACAATTACCCACAGGGTAATTTTCAACAACAAAACTGTAGGACCGTAGAACAACCTATATCACATATGAATCTTGGCTAGATCTAGAGAGAGAAAGAGAGTAGAGAGAGAGAGAGGATGGTAACTTCTAGAGAGAGAAAGTAAGATGTATTAGATTAGATAGAGAAAGAAGGAAATACACACATAGACATCCTAGAAGCAACACCTCCAAATGAGAGCATTTGGAGGTATTTATAGGTGAGATAAGAAGATGGGCCGGGCTTGGGCTTTTGTAATGAACTAGACATAACCTAATACAATATTAGATTAAACCAAGCCCGTTTACCCTTAACTAAACTACAAGACTATTACACTATAGTTACAAGACTTAATGACTTAATAAATGATCGTCACTTCTATTTCTAACAATCTCCCCCTAAGGGGCGATCATTGAGATCTCTCTTTGATTCCATTGATGATCAACACTTCTATTGCTAACAATCTCCCCCTAAGGGGTGATCATTGAGATCTCTCTTTTGTGACCTTGATCTTTGAACTTTGAAGCTTGTTGCCTTGAACTTTGAGTCTTTGTAGAATAGTTTTTTTTTTTTGGTCTTTGTTCCTTCATGCTTTGTGATCTTTGATAATTGACTTTTCATCATTCTTTGTTCTTTTGTTGCAGATTGTGATGTAGTGTCATCTGCCTTTCGTCACTTCTTAGACTTTGGTGGTTGTCCGCCATTCCAACATGCTCATACATCTTTAGTCATTGTGATACATGCATTTGTTATTCCCGTTCTTTCACACCGATCATTGTAAATTTACTTCTGTAGATTCTTTCATAATGCGTAGAATCTTTCTTAGAACTTTTGTTTGCTTTGATCTTTGAGAGGACTTTCCTTAGACTTTGTGATGCATGTATGAGCATGTGGAATCTTGTCGCCATGGAGATGATATATAGCTGCAGGAAAACAGTTAGCAATAAATCAACCGGTACTTACAGATAAGGAATTAGAGATCGTCAACAGCATAGTGTGAAGACTCCTTCTAACCCTTACCAAGGCCGTTCCCATATCAGATACTCCCGAAAGAGCTTACGAGACCTACTAAGTAGCTCAATGACTGGGTGAGTCGCTGGGGATCACTCCACGACTGTAGACCGTTTGAAACCACCGTGAACACTAAGCGTAACCCATAAAGAATTACCGAAGTGACCTGCTGTCAGGGCTGCTTGAAGTTGACCCTGGCAGGAATTTCCGTTCAATCATTGAGAATATATATATGTATATTCTCTCATAAACGTTCTCGGCAGATTGCTAAGATCTGCGTAGGACTCTTAAATTTACATCTGGCGTCCTTAATGATGAACAACCAGTGTAGAAATATCATGTGTTCCTATGAGATCTTTTGATGAATCTCGGGGCTCTAGACTCGATAAGTGCACATTTGGTTTCCTATGCGGAGATTAGGGAGAGGTCTCCTGCTTCAATATCAACCATCTCTAAGAGACAGGTCGATAGATTATGCTGGTTCCCTGTGAGAATGAAACAAGCTCTTTTAAGAGAACTTGAGTGGATAGAAGGTTTAGTGCAGTGCGTCACTGGGTCCATGACGTCTTTATCTTCAATACCGGTGTCACCTTAGTAACAACCAGTAGCATATGAATTGAACCCGGTGTCTGCCCTAAGGTTGAACATATGGAGGGCTATTTCTTTTCACCCTTTTTCATAACTTTTCTTTTTAATTCTTCAACCCCTTCTTTCTCCTTTCTCATTTTCTCCTTTTTTCAATCATACCTAAGGACTTCTAATTCTAATCTATTGGAATTGTCCTTGGGTAGATCCCTCCGGCTCTGGCGGATCATAGGACGGTTTTCCTTAACCTTAGTCACCTTATAACTTCATGACTATCCTATTGTTGCCATCAAACCATTTGTGAAAAATCTCTCAAAGTGTTATGATAAAAAAGCATACTTTGTTAACACTTCAAGAGTTTTGCATTTCATTAGAAGGACTCCCCCTTCACATGTGCTCATGGAATTATAAGAAATTAGCACATGCGTGAGGAGTTTGCACTTTTGAATTGATCCACTTTCAGCGAACATGACCGATTCGAGACACGCTTACATCACTAGTTAGACTAGCTTGAAATTATTACCCGTCCTGGTCAAGTTCAAAGAAAGTCTCTCGATACGGTACATTCTACTCAGACAAGTCCTATTCGAGACACGCTTACATTACTAGTTAGACTAGCTTGAAATTATTACCCGTCCAGGACAAGTCTTTTCGATTACAGACATTTAAGCTTCGTCAATTCATTGGTACATTCTGAGTCTAGCTCTTCTGAGATTAAGTCACAATCTTTAAACAACTTTGATCACATTTTAATCATGTCTTCTCCCTCTCAAAAATAGCATATCGTGATATTTTTGATATCAACAGATTAAGAAAAAACTTTTTGGAGAGAAAGACAGATTTGTTTTTGCATGAATTCGGAACATTTTAGTTTTTGAAATACTCCCCCTCAAAACTCGCATATGTTATTGAGAAATGTTAAACTTTTTAAAGTTTAGAGGGAAGGAGTCTTCTTGAAGCAAAACTCTGAAAGAGAAAGAAGTTTCAGATTTTTTGAATTTTGCATCAAGGTTTTTCAAAAAAACAAAGACTTCTCTTTGTTTGAAAGAGTGTCCATTTTTAGGATAAGTGCACTTCGTTGATGAAAATCATTTTTGCGAAGCACTTTCCTTTCTTTGAAAACTTGAGTTGTGCACTGTAAGGTGTACACAAGTCATTTCGATGTTTTTAGGATAAGAGCTCAAAAATTATTGAAAACCTTTGTTTTGGTTTAAGCACTTTCCTTTCTTTGAAGAATGAGTCCTTAGCTGAAATACTAAGAAGTCATCATTTTTGGTCCGGGTTTCGTACTGAAGTATACGAAAGCCATGTTTGAAGAATTTTTATGAGAAACGACATGTTTTTAGGAAAACATTAAAAAGAACTCTCGCTCAAGCATCTGTACATGTCCGTATCATTGTTGAATGACATTTCTAGATACGTACAGAATATCGATTATACAAGAGACATGTCGTAAGAAGAATATTTTTGTAATTTTTGATTTTATATTATTTTTGGATTTTTTTGAAATTTTATATTTTTGTATTTTGTTTTTGATGGTTTTTCAAATTTTGTATTTTGTTTTTCAAAAAATATATACAACGAAGAAATGAAGAAAAAAAATTAAGCATGAACAAGTAAAAGTGGAATTAAGAGTGGAGTTAGAAAAGGATGTCCACATGCGATGTTGGCGTAAAGTTCGTCTTTACCACATTGGGTGTATGAATTCTCATCACTTTCACAAGTACCTGCATCCACAGAAGAAGAGTTTGCACAAATAACAGTGTTAGAAGTACATGAATCAGCACATAGAGGGTGTTTGCTATCAACGGTTGTTGTGGTTTCAACTTCCTTATCATGATGATGAACACTATCATTAGGCTTTGTGCAACTATCAAAAATCTTCCCTGTGGGAATCCATCTAAGACCAACTGTATTAAAAACTTTTCCCGTGGGAATCCACCTAAGGTAAGATTTAGACGTAGTTTCGTTATCAGATGCAGCGGAAGTCTCAGTTTTTGACAAACTACATCCTTTAGATATCCACCTATTAGGTTTCTTATCCATTTTCTTGTTATCAACGGGTGTGTTTCTATTTGGCGTCTTAGTGGAATGTGCCTTGACACTTGATTTTCCTTTCTTGAGAAATTGTGCAACACATGCATCGTGATTAGCTGAAAAAACACATTCTTGACATGTAGGATAGACAAATTCAACATTCTTGTTTAACACAGCAACTTTAACTTTGTCACTACAGTCTTTTGGAAATTGTTTGTTGTTCGATGAGACCCTGGAATTCTTTGTGTTGCATTCTACATTCCTAGCATTCTCTTTTGTGTCACTACTCTTAGATGCAATCCAATCCCTAGTATTTTGTTGATTGTTCCTAGGTAATGGTTTACTACTACTAGTAGTACATTGGAATCTTGTAGAATTCATCACACTAGGTTTAGAGCCTAAAATTCCGTCTTTTCGACGTTGTGCCTTTTTCCTAGCTTCTTCTAGATGTTGATTTTGGACCATGTCATTAGAACCAACAGATTCCTTTAAAGATTTTGTGGTCACATTTGGTGTACTATTCCTAGAAGAGCCAGGTGAGATCACATTTTTGTTTCTTTCAACAAACAATTTTTGTTTTTCAACAATCTTTTCCATTACCTTTTCCTTGGGCAAGGGTGGTGGAGTGACTGGTTTTGACAAATCCTTTTTCTCATCGACTTTTGGAGCAAACCGTGAAATTGACGTTTTTGGTTTTTGAACCGTGTTTGAAACATTTGGTTTCTCCGAAGTTGATGGTTTTGCAAACTTAGTTTCCTCACCCTTCCCTTTTAGACTTTCAATCTGAGCCCTCAGAAGATCATTTTGCTCTTTCATGTTCTTGAAGGCACGCTCATACGACAATTTGTCATACTTGCATTCCTCTGATTTTCGATCAAGTTGTTGGAAAAATGACATGTTTTCTTTTTCAAGTTTTACAAGAGCATTTTCATATTTGGAAACAATTTCAGAGGTCTCAGCTCTCAGTCTTTCATCGTCTTGAACAGAATATGTTTGTATGATGATAGACATGATATCAGTAGTCATAACAGCTTCGAAGAGAGAATCATTTAGGTTTTCCAAAACATTCATGTTTTCACGAGTATCATTAGCTTCGTTTACCAGGGATTTGTGGTCCTTGACAAATTCGGCCGTTTCTTTTAAAAAAGCACGTTCAAAATGGATTACCCTCGCACTGATGTTATTAAGTGGGATAGTAATTTCGTTTTCAAAAACTTTTTTCTGCTCAATATGAAAACTGGAATGCCAATTGTTAATATTGATTGAAGTTTTAGTTTCAACAATATTTTGAAGTTCTTGAATTCTCTTTTTGACGTCATCTAGAATGTCTCTAGCCTCACTTGTGTTAAAAGTGTTGTTAGAAGACATTTGTTCCATTTTTGAAAGAGATTTTGAAACAATAACTTTCTTAGAAAACATTTTTGAGAATGGTCGTTTTATGGAAAACACAGATGGTTCTTTTTGTGGAACAAAAGTAATTCCCGAAAGTTTGTTCAATTTGTTGTAATCAATGGGTTTCAAATCCTTTTGTTTCATTTTAGAAATGCTCTCTTCGACATGTTCTATTGTTTGCACAGAATCCCGAACGACGGGAGGATCATGTTTAGTGTAAAGCACATTACCATTATACAAAACATTCTGTTCTTGCTGAGCTTTCTTGAGATTACTTGGGGTGTTGTTACCAAGAGCCACTTTATGTTTCGTATGGTAAACCGGATTAGTTTGATTTGAAATCATTTTCATTGTTTGACTTGACTGACCCGACTTAACCACTAATTCTTCTAAATGAGCAATCATGTGTTCTGACTCTACGATTTCGGCCAAAAGTTTGTCTTCTTTCTTTGCAAAATCCATTTTCAACTCATCCCTTTCTTTTTCAAGATTGGTATAAGCTGTTGTTTGTTTAGAAAGTTGGTTTTGTAAATCAGAAATTTCCGCGTTTAAAGCTTTAATCTTCTTGAAAGAATTAACATCAAGTGTATCAAACTTGAGTTGCAATTGTTTTTCCCTTGAAACGGAATTTTGATAACCAGTTTCTAATTCAGACAATCTTTTGTTATGAAACTCAAAAGCTTTAGCGTTTTCCTTGTAACTCTCAAGCTCAGCGGTCAATTTAACATTCGCGGCCTTAACATCGCGATTGACCTTTTTCACTTTCTCGATTTCAATGCTGCAATTATTCAATAATGATTCAAAGAAAGCACGGGTTTCCTCATCATTAGCACCATTTTGTGCAACTTGAACTCCATTAGGATCCATATCTGGAGTTTCATAGTTAACATTGCTATTAACTTGTTCCCCCACATATGTATCATAATTAGGTTCAGATGACACAAGATGTGGCTTCTCATGAGCAAATGAAGTAGCATTGTTACCATAATTTGGTACCTCATGGAATGGATCTGAATCATAAGTAGGAGGAAGATCAGAATCACTGCTTGATGTTGTTGCCTGCTGATTTGCCATAAAGTTGTAGGTTTCCTTGAGATCTGCTGAATTGTCATTAATTCTTATTGTAGCTCTAAACTCATGTTCCTCAGCAGTCAACGGTATTCCCGATTCTTCTTTATTGGCTAGAATCAACAAGTACTGGATCTTTTCAACCTGTGTCATTGCATTGACGTTGTTTCTGCTGTGACTGGCTGATGAAGGTTTCTGAATCGAAGTCATGAAACAATCAATCCCAGTTTGATTAAGCACATTCTGATTCACATTCTGATCCATTTGATTTCCAACATACTGCCCTGCATATTGCATCTGGTTCCCCATGTGTATACTCGAAGCATATCCTTGCTGATTGTTGTTGTGTCGTTGGCTGTTTAATGCATTGAAGACTGATGCAAAACCATTGGACAAAGTACTCGCGATACTGTCATGGTGAGATGCCATTGATTCAATTCAAAGTGAAACGTTGTTCTGAGGATCTTTTGAAAGATAACAAAGGTTGTTGTTGAAGATTAGATGTTTTGGTGAAGATGAAAAACATTATCGGTTGAATTTTTTTTTTTATGATTTCAAATTTTCCTCAAAAAAATTAATACGAAAATTTTCTTTTTCAAAATTTGAAAATCACAAAGAAATACAATTCTAAGGTTACAAGAAAAATTTGAGTTTTGAAAATTTTTTCGCAAAATTTCACCGAAAATTTTTGAATTTTGGCCTAAAAATTTGAATTTCGGGCCAAAAATTTCAATGTTATACCAAAATTTAAATCTCGCGTAAAAATTGAACGTTTAATCACCGGTAAAAAATAATTTTTTTTTTTTTTTTTTTTTTTTTTTTTTTTTTTTTTTTTGGTTCTAACTCGACAGGTTTAGATAGGGTTCTAACTCGACAGGTTATGATAGGGTGCAAACTCGGCAGGTTTAGTTAGGGTTTTAACTCGGCAAGTTTAGGAAATTTTGGCAGAGTAACGCTTTAAGAAGATAGCAACACTGGTCCTAACTCGATAAACGATTAGGAAGAAACAAGGCTAACTCGCCAAAATCCTCAATCCAAACTCGGCAAAATGAGAAGAAGAATACCCCTAACTCGGCAGATTTAAGCACTTAACTCGGCAAAAACTAGAACTTATGCAAACTCGGCAGTTTTTGTTATACCCCTAACTCGACAGATTTAAGCACTTAACTCGGCAAATACTAGAACTTAACCTAACTCGGCAGTTTTCGTTTTACCCCTAACTCGGCAGAAAACGATGAACAGTAGCGAATATTTGGAAAAAATTCTTGTAAAACCTAGTTTTTCTACCAAATCAATCCTAAAACAACCTATATTATCCCTAGGCGATTGATACCACTTGTAGGACCGTAGAACAACCTATATCACATATGAATCTTGGCTAGATCTAGAGAGAGAAAGAGAGTAGAGAGAGAGAGAGGATGGTAACTTCTAGAGAGAGAAAGTAAGATGTATTAGATTAGATAGAGAAAGAAGGAAATACACACATAGACATCCTAGAAGCAACACCTCCAAATGAGAGCATTTGGAGGTATTTATAGGTGAGATAAGAAGATGGGCCGGGCTTGGGCTTTTGTAATGAACTAGACATAACCTAATACAATATTAGATTAAACCAAGCCCGTTTACCCTTAACTAAACTACAAGACTATTACACTATAGTTACAAGACTTAATGACTTAATAAATGATCGTCACTTCTATTTCTAACAAAAACCACTTCCAGGGTAATAACAACCAGCAGCATGGGAATTTCCAGAACAATCGGGCTCAAAATTTTCCAAACCAAAATCAAGCCATTGTTCTAACTAGACCATCACATGATGAGTTATCAAAACAGTTTATGAAATCCCAAGAAGAACTGAACAAAATGCTGGTTAGTCAAATATCTAATTTGCAGAAGTCTTTAAATGATCGACCCTCGGGCTCAGGTACTACTTTACCTAGCAACACGATCGCTAATCCGAGGGGCGATGTAAAGGCGATCACCACAAGAAGTGGAATTTCTTACCAAGGACCTACAACTCCTTCTACCTCTTCTCCTATCCCTGTAGAGGAATGTGAAACTGAGGATACTACGGATATGGTACTTCCTAATAATAACAGAGGTACCAATGACATCCCTCCTCCAGTTATCCCAGTCCCGACTCCCCCTAAAAGAGTCGTGTTTGAAACTACCGAAGGTCCTGTTGAAAATCCAAAAGCCAACCCAAAACCAACAATTCCATATCCCTCACGATTGCAAGACCAGAAGCTCCGTGACAAAGCTAATCATCAGATGGAAAAATTCTTTTAGATTTTTCAAGAACTACACTTCGATATTAGTTTCGCGGATGCTCTTCTTTTAATGCCCAAATTCGCATCGACAATCAAAAACCTGTTGAGCAATAAAGAAAAACTGTTTGAGATGGCACGAACTCCACTCAATGAGAACTGCTCTGCAGTTCTGTTGAAACAGCTTCCAGAAAAGCTAGGAGACCCCGGGAGATTCCTAATACCATGTATTTTCCCTGGGATGGTTGAATGTTTTGCCTTGGCCGATCTTGGTGCAAGCATCAACTTAATGCCCCACTCAGTTTGGAAAAAGCTCTCTCTTCAGGCACTTAGTCCCACATGCATGACTCTTGAGCTTGCAGACCGTTCAATTTCACGTCCCCTCGGTATTGCCAAGGACGTATTTGTGAGAGTGGGAAAGTTCCATTTTCCGGAAGACTTTGTCGTTGTTGATTTCGATGCAGATCCAAGAGTTCCTCTCATTCTTGGGAGGGGATTCTTAAGAACGGGACGTGCATTAATCGATGTTTTCGATGAGGAAATCACGTTACGAGTTGGCAATGAAGCGATAACGTTCAACCTTGATCAAACCTCGAGATACTCCTCGAATTATGATGCTGAATCGGTCAACCGAATTGATGTCATTGACATTGCATCCGAGGAGTATGCTCAGGAATTCCTTGGATTCGCTGATAATTCTACGAATGGCAATCCCACTACTTCTTCTGATCCCATAATCGCTAATTCTTCTCATTCCCTCACTCCGTTTGAGGGAAGTGATTTCGTCCTTGAGGAATTAGAGGCCTTTCTCAAAAGTGATTCAGTTCCCGAAGGAATTGATAACCAAGAGATTGACCCGGAGAGGGATATACTTCTCCTTGAGAAGTTATTGAACAAAGATCCTTCTCCCATTCCTGTTCTACCTCCACAACTTCATAAGGCGGAAGTCAAATATGTTGAGAAAAATGATGATTTCCCCGAGGTTGAACTTAAGGACCTGCCTCCTCATCTAGAATATGCATTCTTGGAAGGTAACGATAAGTTACCGGTCATTATTTCAAAAGTCTTAAAGGATGAGGAGAAAACAGCGCTGCTTAAGGTTTTAAAGTCCCACAAGCAAGCAATTGCTTGGAAGCTTTCAGACATAAAGGGTATTAACCCGGATTTTTGTACACACAAAATCCTAATGGAAGAGGACTTTAAACTTGCCGTACAGCATCAAAGAAGGGTAAATCCAAAAATCCACGAAGTTATAAAGGCTGAAGTTATCAAACTTCTTGATGCGGGATTGATTTACCCTATATCAGATAGTCCTTGGGTTAGCCCAATTCATTGTGTTCCAAAAAAGGGTGGCATTATGGTTATCACAAATGAGGATAACGAGTTGATACCAACTCGTTTGGTTAAAGGGTAGCGAGTATGTATTGATTACAGAAAGCTTAACGAAGCCACCCGCAAATACCATTTTCCTCTGCCCTTTATGGATCAAATGCTCGAAAGACTAGCGGGAAATGAGTATTATTGTTTCCTCGACGGCTTCTCGGGTTACTTCCAAATTCCCATTGATCCACAGGATCAAGATAAGACTACCTTCACATGCCTTTACGGGACATTTGCCTATCGCCGCATGCCTTTTGGGTTATGCAATGCTCCGGGTACTTTCCAGAGGTGCATGATGGCTATTTTCCATGACATGATCAGAAAAACCATGGAGGTATTCATGGATGACTTCTCAGTCATCGGGAATTCTTTCGACTCATGCCTCTCCCATTTAGAAAAAATGCTTCAACGTTTTGAAAACACTAATCTTTGTCTAAACAGGGAGAAGAGCCATTTTATGGTTAAGGAGGGCATTGTCCTCGGCCATAAAATTTCAAAAAGTGGGATTGAGGTTGATAAGGCCAAAATTGATGTTATTGCTAAACTGCCTCATCCCACCACTGTTAAAGGAATAAGGAGTTTCCTCGGCCATGCCGGGTTCTATCGGAGATTCATACAGGATTTCTCCAAAATAGCCCGGCCTATGACTCATCTTCTTGAAAAGGATGCTCCTTTCATCTTTTCCCCCGAGTGCATCGAAGCTTTTTCTACTTTAAAGAAAAGGCTTACCGAAGCACCAATCCTTGTTGCCCCCGACTGGGACTTACCCTTTGAACTTATGTGCGATGCTAGCGATTATGCTATTGGTGCAGTTCTGGGGCAACGCAAAACCAAAAATTTCCAGCCAATACACTACGCAAGTAAGACCATGAATGAGGCTCAAACACACTATACCACCACAGAAAAAGAATTATTAGCTGTGGTATATGCCTTTGAAAAATTTCGGTCTTACTTAATCTTAACCAAAAGCGTGGTGTATACGGACCATTCGGCTCTGAAATACCTGTTCACTAAACATGATGCAAAGCCAAGACTGCTCCGTTGGGTCCTGCTCCTTCAGGAATTTGATATTCTCATAAGAGATAAAAAAGGAGCAGAGAACCTTGTAGCTGATCACTTGTCCCGGTTAGAAAATCCTCATCAGGATATTCTCGAGAGAAAAGAAATTAATGAAACTTTTCCTCTGGAGACTCTAAATCTAATCTCTACTCGGGATGATACCACTACCCCATGGTTTGCCGATTTTGCAAATTACCGTGCGGGAAATTTCATTGTGAAAGGGATGTCGTCCCAACTGAAAAGAAAATTCTTTAAAGATGTAAAACATTACTTCTGGGACGACCCCTACTTGTTCAAAATATGTGCGGATCAAGTCATCCGACGGTGTGTCCATGGCCAAGAAGCCATGGAAATTCTTAAAGCTTGTCATGATGGACCCACGGGGGGACATCATAACCCAAACTACACCGCCAAAAAGGTGTTTGATTCAGGATTCTTTTGGCCCACGATCTATAAAGACGCCCATGAACTTATCAAAACTTGTGAGGCTTGCCAGCGTCACGGGAATATTTCCAAAAAGAATGAGATGCCGCAAAACGCCATCCAAGTCTGTGAAATATTTGATATGCGGGGCATTGATTTTATGGGGCCATTCCCGTCTTCACGAGGGAATAAGTATATACTCGTGGCTGTCGACTATCTGTCAAAATGGGTTGAGGCAAAAGCCTTACCCACCAATGATGCCCGAGTAGTTGTTAAATTTTTAAAATCTCTCTTTGCCAGATTTGGGACTCCTCGTGCCATTATCAGTGATCGTGGCACTCATTTCTGCAATGAACAATTTGCAAGAGTAATGCTGAAATATGGTGTAACTCACCGTCTTTCTACAACATACCACCCCCAAACAAGTGGGCAGGTGGAGGTCTCAAATCGGGGTATTAAGAGAATTCTGGAGAGGACGGTTGGTGAAAACCGTGCCTCTTGGTCGGATATGCTGGACGATGCATTATAGGCTTTCCGCACTGCCTACAAAACACCCATCGGGTGTACTCCATATAAGCTAGTGTACGGGAAAGCATGTCATCTTCCGATCGAATTAGAAAATAAGGCCTATTGGGCCTTAAAACATGCAAATTTCGACCTTCAGACAGCGGGTGATCACCGTAAAGTTCAACTAAACGAACTAAATGAATTACGTGATCAAGCTTACAAAAATTCTTTAATCTATAAAGAAAAGACTAAGAAGATACATGACTCTAAAATTAAGAACTGCGTTTTCAACGTTGGTGACAAAGTTCTTCTTTTCAATTCAAGGTTAAAAATTTTCTCGGGTAAACTAAAAACCCGTTGGTCTGGACCATTTACTATAACAAAAGTATACCCATATGGAACTGTTGAGTTATTGCAACCCGACGGTCCCAATTTTAAAGTAAATGGTCATCGGTTAAAACACTATTTTGGAGGGGACATACAACCAATGGTTGTCCCGGATCTCAAAACTTACCCCATGGACCAATAAATTCGGGGTCGAGTCAAGCTAGCGACTCGGTAAACAAAAACAGTAGCTTCCTCATGGACAATTCAATTCGAGGTCGAGTCAAGCTAGCGACTCGGTAATCAAAAACAGTAGCAATATGGTTTTTCACCCATATTTCTGTCTTCTCATCCCTTTCTACCACCCTAGTGTGGGGGAGACGAAATACATGTTGTACATATGTATAAATTTTTTCAATAAAAAAAAAAATAGTTAAACTTTGTATGTAAATAGACTTAAATAAAAGGTTAATAGTATTACCTTCTTACTTTCTAAGTCTTGGTGGGACACCAAGTACTTTGAATATTGAGGGCAATATTCAGTTCTAAGTGTGGGGGAGAGTTCTCACGAATTCAAAACACATGTTCCATCAAGAACCCCCATTTGATCAAAATTACCAGTTTTTTCACACTTAGAAATGCAAATAATGGTTATCAATCCACCATGTCTAACCCACAAAAGGATTGGCTAGTCCAGGAGCAAACGGCTCTTGGTAAAGATATCTCAAATCCGTTGATGGCTTGCAATTTGTCCAAAATTGTATGGTTCCTCAACTCCCCATATCCCATAAAGCGAATGAGTTGGCTAGCCCGCAAGATTATGGCTTGTGGTAAAGGCCATGGAAAAACCATAATTGGTAATCAGCTCACCAAGATGTTGACTATTCCATCAAAAGTTGGCTAGTCCAGAAGCAAACGGCTTTTGGTAAAGACAAATCAAATCCGTTGACAGCTGGTGGTTTGCTCAAAATCACACGGTTATCAATTGTACCACAGTTCTTACATCTGGCTACTCCAGAAGTGATGGCTTTTGGTAAAGAGTAAAAATCCATTAATTTTTTCTCAAAAGATTGCTAGGGACTAGCAATAGTTTAGTGTGGGGGATTGATGAGTGTCTAAATACTCATCATTTTATACGAATCTGAACTGCCAAAACATACAAAAACACTCAAATATACATCATAATACTTAAAATATCTTAGAAGTGTGTTTTATATGTTTCAAATGCAAAATATGCAAAAACAGATAAAAAACGTACAAAGTTTGCATAATTGGCAGTTTCAGTCCCTCAAGTTTCAAAAGTTGTCAAATCTAGTCCCTGGTAAATCAAAACATGAAAAAAATCATCAAAGGTCCTTAGGGATTCATAAGTTGTCAAGTATAGTCCTTTAAAGTTAAAAAATTACAAAATGACAACTTTAGTCCCTCAAGTTTGAAAAATGTCAAAATTAGTCCTTAAGGTTTTAAAAATGGGAAATTAATAAAATAAACCTTGAACTATTCTTAAATGACAAAAATTGGTCCTTATGATAACATTTTGAGAAATTACATCTTCAGTCCCTTAAAAATCTAAATTTACATAAATGGTCCCTAGAGTTTGAGAAATTGGCAGAAATGGTCCCTGGATATTTTAAATAGAAAAATCACAAATTTGGTCCTTGGTTTATCATATTTGGCAAGTTAAGTCCTTGAATACACTTTGGGAGAATTACAATACCAGCCCCTTAACTTTGCTCAAATTACAAAAATGGTCCTTGTTTAAATACCTAAACCAACCGGACCCTTTTTATTATAAAACCCAAAAACAAAACCAATCCAAAACCTTTACCCAAGCCCACCCTTTTTCCCCCTAGGCCCAAAATAAGCTCAGACCACTCCCCTTTATTAAATAAAACGGGCGTTGACCCGTTTGACCACCCCAAACCGCCAACACTATTCACCCTCCTCCCTCACCACTGTAAACCAGAAACCAGGTGGTTTTCCACCACCTCACCACCTTCCACCTCATCCCTTACTTCCCCCTAACCTCCTTTCCACCTCACAACCTTATCCCACACCTCATTAAATGCAATTCCCACCAATTTTCCTCCAAACCACTCCACATCCTCTGCTTTTCAAACCACAGCCCCAACTTGTCCTAAAAACATCCCTTTTGTCCCCTGCCACCTCCACAACACTCCACAAATCTTTAATTGTAGAACGTTGGCTCCAAGTTACTCCTAGGACTTTTGGCGCCAAAAGTCAGTTTAAAGGTCAGGATCAAATCAGAATAATTCAATGGTCAAGATCAAGTGGGATGTGTTCAGAGTCACACAAGGAACCCTAATTGGAGCCTATAAAAGAAAGAGAATCAGAAGAGAAGCCTATCTAGTTTATTTTTCATATATGTATGTTGTATTAATCAAGTTTTAAATTCTAGTATATCTTAAGCTTTCCAGTGTAATTTCTAGTATTCTCAAGTGTATTGTGAACCTCTTTTAGCAATAAATTTCAAGGTTTATGTATTAATCCAGTTTATGCAACTTTTAATTTCATATCAAAATTCTTAATAAGCTGTGTACTTGTTATTTTTAGATTATAGAGACTATTAAGCTCACATAAGCTCCTAGATAGCTTATCTAAGCTATTAGTAATAACTAAAAGCAGTTTAACAATAAAAAAATCAAAAACACAAAAAGTCAACGAAAGTCAAACTGTCAAGTTCTTGGTGATAAGCAATGGAGCAAGGTTGATTCTGGAAGGCCTTGGGTTAGTTAATCTGTGGAGATTATATAGGATTGGAGTTGAGATCTTTGGTTCATGGTTTGAGCAGGAAAGCATCTTGTAAGTCTTTGAAATCTCATAATCTGTCTTTGTACTAAAGCTTTGCTTATTACTTTGCTTTCTCAGTAGTTTTGTGCTTATCCAGTCCTAATTAGTGATAAGATAACATAAAATTAGTATCTTGTTTGATAACTTAATTAGTTGCTTAAAAATCTTAGTTTCACAGTCAACATAGCTTAAGTAGTGTTCTTGTGCAATTGTGGTCATTTTCTATTTCTAAGTACTTGTTTAGATCTCAAATATCATAAAAAGTCTTGTGGATCAGTTATAAGACCCTGTGTAATCATTTGCTTCCCAAAATCATAAAACAGTCATCTGTGGGAGTGTTTGGAACAAGCTAGTGAGCTAGGCCCTTGTTGTTGTTTGATGTTTATTTGTGTTTCAACAGACTGCAGTAGTGTTATTTAGGATAATTAAGGCATAAAATTGTGGTCTCATACACCCAAAAGTCAAAATCACACTCAATTCATCACCACAGTTAACTGTGGTGGAATTTGAGTCCAAAACTCATCAAGTCCATTCATAAGTGTTAGTTATAACTTAAATTGATCATATTACAGCTCAAATAAACATCTTTAATCATAAAATCAGAGTTTGAAGTTCATCAAAGTCAAATACTAAAGTTTCTTAAAAAAGTCAAAAGTTGCATCTCAGATTTTTCCAAATATTCAAAGAATTTTTGTGATTTATGAGATTAGAGTTAGGACTTGAAACTTGTTGGGTGTAATCTTCATCACTAGGTCTTTTGATTCCCACCATTGTTTGAATTTTGTGAAATTTATTGTGGACCCCACAAGCGTTGGAACACACATGCAGGGAAGAAGATCTCCCCTGCACCAGCATACCACCACCACACCACCAACTTTGGTGGTGATTGCAGCCTATCTCAGTAGGATCTAGTAGTTCATTTTTAGTTTCCCCAACCCCCCTCCTACCAAGGAACAAGGTTTGACCTTTGCTTTGACCTAAGAACAAGTGGACCCCACCTGGATTTGTCCCCAAAGTCTGTCCCAATTCTGTGTCCAAATACCCTACACTGACAACTCAGTGTGTGATCCCTTTTTCCAAGACCCACCCAGAGTTCCCTAATAAGCCATAAGCCCTGCTTATTGGCTTATTTGAAAGCTTGACAGGTGTACTTGAAGGTTCAGGGTTCATTTTGAACCTCCCCTCACTTTTGTGGACCCTACAGAGGTCCAAAATACCACCCTCAGGCCTGTTTGGCTGTCAGGATTGCATAAGTGCTTATTTCATTTCCAATAGCTTATCAGTGATCATTGCTAGTTGTTTTCTGCTTAATTAAATTTGTATAGCTTATTTGTACCTAGTTTTACCATTGTGGACCCCACATTCAGCCATTTGTGCTTATTTGCCTACTTGGTCAAACTTAGTCAACTGTCTAGGGTAATAAGCACTTACAGTGCTTATTCTTGGTTTCTAAATTAGTTGTTTTTGTAAAAGTTTCATTATTTAAGTATTTAAATAGTTCTATAAAAGAAAAACCAGAAAAATCCAAACTTAATTATAGTGATAGCTTCTATTTAATAGAAATTATCTATTTAATTTTCGTTTCAGCTTATTAATAAGCACTTTTCAAATTTTATAATTTTATTAATTTCTTAGTACCTTTAAGTAGTTAAAATAATTTTCTTAGATTTTTCCTAAACAGTTTACTATTTATTAGAATTAAAAGTAGTTTAAATAATTAAATTGGTAATATTAATAATTAAATAGTTTTCTTTAATTTTAATTAATAACAGTAGAATTTTATATTTTTCCTAAGTTTTATAAAGTAGTTAAGACTTTTAGAAAATAGTTTCATAATTTCCACCGTCCATTTTCTAATTTTCCTATTTAATTTAATTAAATTAGACTTAAATTAATTAATAAGTAATTAATTAGTCAATTAGCTTAAATATAATTTTTAACAACTTTTTATAATTTTTTAGGATTCTTGTAATGGTTAATTAGTTTTATAATTTTTTACATAATTTTATAAGTCATTTAAGTATTAGTAGTAATTTAAAATAGTTTAATTAGTTTAATTAAGTTAAATAATTTTTAATTAATAGAAAACTCATAAAAAGACAAAAATATTTATTTTCATTTTTTATAATTTCTTCAAGTTATTTTTAAGGTTTAGAAATTATTTTTACAAGTTTTTAGTTTAATTTGTAGTATTTATAATTTTTAGTTAAATTAACTTAGGTTTAATTTACTTATTAAATAGTTTTAATTAATTAACGACCCGAGGATTTCCCTATATTTCCACGATCAATAATAACTTGCACTTTCTCCAGGTGGGCCTATCAGCTGCACACGGTTGACTGGTTGGTTTGGGAGGAGTCAGAGGACGATAAGTAATCAAAAGGAGTTTATGAATTCAAATAAATGTTTGCAAGTGTACAAAGTGCAATAATCCATGGATGGATAAATGCATGCATCTAGAAGATTACTCTTATGTTTAATTATTAAATTCATGTTTTGATTTATAATTGAAATAAGATAATTTCTAAGTATTCCTAAAAGCTAGTGGGAGTATTATGTTTAATTTCTTAAATCATATATGTTGTAGAACATATGAAAAGTAATATTCCATATAAGTAAATGTTAAGTCTTAGAATAGAATGAAATTTTACTTGTAAGATTTAGGAAATAAGACATATAACCTTGGAATGAATGTTTATTGTTGAAACATGTGTGGTAAATGAATCTAATATAACATGATATATTATTTAGAAAGTCTAAATGGATATGAATGACATGAATAAAATCTAAGTATGACTCAAAGATCTTTCATGAACATCATGTTTTGTTGTATCATGCTTGATTACAAGATGATTTGGCAATATTAATATCTAATTAAAAAGTTATTAGATAACTTGTGTAATATTCTAAGTGAATATGTTTGATTATAGAATCACATCCTAAATCTGGAACAGCTTCCAAATTCTATAGATGAACAATTTTCAATTGTTGTGAAAATTGTCATAGCCAACAAACTTGAAAGTTTGAAGGGCATCAAACATTACATAATAGATATTAAGGTTTACGGGAAGTTTTAATAACATATTTATGTAGTATACAATGATGTTATTGAAATTGAAATGACACTCAATACTAGTTATGGTAAGGATTTCGTTCTTTGCTATATGTACTAGTTGTGCTTACTAAAAGCATAAGTTGCATTATACATTAAGACAATAAGAATACTTTAAACTTTAAAATGTTTGGAAGTTTAATTATCATAAATTGGTGGTTAAGGATGTCTCACATTTTTATGAAATATGACATTATCAAAATAGTTGACTATGCACATATAAGAATTTCAATAGTTGAATTCTTGAAATAAGTGTTCTTAAAATTCCGATGGATCAAAGTTGGATGATTTATGTCTTGTCAACAAGTATGAATGTCATTGCTTGAGACATAATTCATCAACAAGAGTTATCATGCATTGATCTATTTAGTATTTGGATAAGGGATGTTAAACAATTATTATGATAAATTGAAATACATGGTATGTTTAATTTATAATATATTGTATCCTATATTTGTATGTTTAATCCATGAATAAATGTTATTCTAAATTGTCCGTTGTCAGTTAATAATATGGGAATATTATTAAATCAAGACAAATCTGAAGGTTGGTATAATATACTTAAAGTATATTGATGCCTAGACATGCCATTTCAGATGATATTCAATGATACCGAATATAGGACTTATCCCAACTATATGATGTTACTTTATGGATTTTGTTATTAAGTAAATCATGAGAAGTTATCCTCAGACTTGAGATGCAAGATAAGTGTCATGAATGTAGTATATTTTTGTGGAACAACTTAACGCTATACGTAACTGGTAGTCATAAGGGTTGTTTTCGAAAGTGTTACAAAGTTTGTGGGTTTTGCTTGTAGTCAAGATAGAATTTGTTCTTTCAAATTAATTTTTGGAGTTTAATACTGCTGGGCCCCTCGTAGGGTTGTCAAGATTTTGCATGGCCGTGCCCAAGATCTTCCCTGAATATGTTCAGATGATTTGGTAATCTTGATCAATCACTAACAACGAAAAACAGAATGGTTAATTAAGGAATGACTTTAATCCATATCCTTATTAACATGGTATTAGAAACAAAAGGATAATAATAATGAGAAATCATTAAAAGGTTTTTCCAGGAGCCTTACTCGAGATCGTACTAGAGGCATCGGCGGGTTGCAAGACGCTAACCGATGTGATTACACTATTAAAATATGTCCAAGTGGGAGCTGTTAGATTATGGACATTATTTTAGTAGTCGTATGTTAGGATCGAACTCGAGATCACGGGATTGCACACAATACGTATGAAGAGAAAAAGAAATAATTATTTATAAAATGTTATAAGTAATTATTAATAAACACAAAACTATTAATAGTAATTAGTATTTAATGATAAATGACTAATGACCTATTGATGAAGATTAAGTAATACTAATGAATATTTGGAAACAAGAGAAGGTTCCGGAATCCCCTAGGGGGATCCTCAACCGATCGGCCAAGGGAGGTTTCCACCTCCTTATGTGCCTTGAGCTCCAAGTTTCAATTAGTATATAAGCAAACCCAAGATGCATTGTTTTCTCATAACTTGTACACACACATCTTGGTGTTTTCTCTCCTTCTTTTTGTCTAAAATCGATCCATCTAAACTAAACCCTAAGGGTTTCGATTTTCTTGAATCTAAATAAGTTTTGTGTTTAATTTACTTGCATAAACTTTTTCTTGAATTAGTACGTGTGTACAAGAACGTGATTCAAACACATTATTTTTTGATTCTTGGATTGAATTACAAAAGAGGTAAGGGGTAATTCTTATAATCCACATAAACCCTAATTAGAGTTCTTGATTTGAAGATTGCAATTGATTTTTGTTCGGGCTAGAATCACAAATGTATGTTTACTATTTATATTTGATTAATTAATTACATGTTATATGATCTTGTTATAATTGCTTCCGCTATGCTCACTTGATGTGTTTGGTTTATTTTATATGAATGTCATGATATCATAATTCCAACATATGCACGGGTACTTCTACAATAGATTTTATGGTCTTCCCCCTTTTCCAGCTTTGTGCAAGTAAATGCTAGCTTTTTATAGAATTGTTGATGATTTATAGATAAATAAAAACAAATTAAGAAGGTTATTTTTCTTGTGAATTATGATATCTTGACTGAATAAAGTTGATGATCATAGAGAACTTAACATCAAGAATTCCAAATTCAGTTTGTTTTTTCGTTTTTTCTTCTGTTCTTGGTTTTTTGTAAAACATATGTTGATATACTATACTACGTGTTACGGAGTTTTTCAGTCTATCTGAACACAAATAAACCTCGTCTATTTTATGATACGGTAAACTTATATACAAACACAAAAGAACATTAAAATAAGAAGTTAAGAGTTCAAATCTCGCTCGTTAAATGTGTACATTTGAGGGTGACAAGGAAAGGGTTGAAAACGGTACCTAGTTACCGTCTACATTTGAGTCTAAAAAACTCGCTCTTTTCGGATAATCTAGATAATCTGAATAGGAAAACCACGTCCGTTACTAAAGAACCTCCCAAACACTTGGTTTTTCCTTTTTGTGTGTCGTTTTCTTTTTTCATTAAAGTTGGTATCTTTAATAAACATAGCTTAAGTAGCACGATTCTTGTAGGCTAAGTCCACACGTGTGTTTAACATGGCCCGCGTCTCGACCACTATATTTACTTAGGAACGTGAGCAACAAGAAGTGGTTAATCAGGCCTTTAAAAGCTTGTACTAGGTATATTAAATTATGTACTACTTTACTTTAACAAAATTGGAAATGCTCAAAGTTTACAAAAAAAAACTCTTTCCATCTACTAAATGGGGCGCACAATAATTAATCATGTGTTAAAATAACACTATGTTAAATTTCTAGCGCTCACTAATTAAAGTTGTTATTAGTTAAATCAGTCTCCTATGAAATAATCATGTGTTAAAATAACACCATATTAAATTTCTAGCGCTCACTAATTAAAGTTGTTATTAGTTAAATCAGTTTCCTATGAAATAATGCATGTACATATAGTGATCAATTGTATGGATGTGCATGGTTTGGTATATCATAATTCATAATTAAACATTCGGGTGATTTTTGTTACGAAATAAAATATTTTGGCTTTTGTATATCATAATTCATAATTAAACATTCGGGTGATTTTTGTTTGGTTAAAGTATTTAGTCGACTTTTGACTTAACTTTTCGGTTATTTAAGTTAGCATCTAATGTGTGGGATCATTTGGTCCAACAATGATGTTTAGGTACATGTTACATACGTTACTCTATTTATTTATGTTTTCACTAATTATGAACCCGACAATACTAGGCCAACAATATAACTGTACTCAACAACATTAAACACATCAATTTTTTTGGAAAAAAAAGGCATGAATTTTATAAAGCCACAAAGGCACAACTATACAACAACACATCAAAATATAGCTTAACAAAGTAATTTGTTTACTTCAGTTTAGTCACGTCGCCCGTGTTTTTTTAGATATTTGTTTCGGTTAAACTATAAGTACGTCAAAATGATCAACAAGTTCTCAACAGGTCTAGTGGTTAACGCTAATTGTGTTGTTGAGCTGAACGTCTCAAGTTTGAGTCATGTATTTGCAGAATTTTCTTGGGTAACCCGGCCATTACAAAAAAAGAAAAGTACGTCAAAATGAATAATTCGACTAAGAATCTGATATCATTAATTCATTTGTACGTACCATGTTTTTACCGCAAATAGTAAAATCCATTGATTACAACATGATAGTGACAACGAAGGCCAGGGACAGTGGGGATCATGTGCAGGAGGTAGCGATTGAGGGATGATGCCGACGGCAATGGTTGTTGATCGTTGTAATTTAAAGCTTGCAAATAGACTCGTGAATGTCAATAGGCATATTCAAAAGTTTCGGCATTTGGCTTTGATATTATTAAAGTGATCGCGAAACATGCTTTCTTAACCTGATTTTATGACCTTTATTTAGTTACGAATTCATGTTGATTGAATATTCCAATCACAAAGCAGCTAAAGACTTTGCAAATTAAATCGAGGGTCAAGTTCAATTAAGACGGTCTTCTTTTTCTCATACACAAACCATACTTTTATAAAGTTAAAAGTTTCATCTACTTTACATACCCTTTTTCTCTTCAAAAGTTTTATCAGTGCATTATCTTTTATGGAAAACTTTTATAAAGTTCACAAACGAAATTTCCACCAACTATGTTGTGCTTAAAAACACAAAAAATCTCAGTAGGTTGCATCGGTAAGTAACGATACTACGCATGTGTGATGATACAGTAAGACCACAAATATATCTCAACTCCTAACATAAACCTGTGACCTAATCATCTAAAACTATGGTAACTATATTAATACATTATGTACTTTGATCTGATATATTGATACTGTCCCTGCTAACATAAAAGAAATTAAAGGTGGTCGAACTTGAGTGAAAATAAATGAAAACCGGGAGAAAACCATTTTTTGAAGATGTCTACATATGGAAGGCTTAAAATGTCATAGCGGAACTGCTTATTTACAGGGATAGATAACTTTGCGGATTTGATTAGCTTATTTTCACATAATGTCAATAGGATATGGTGCTTTTTGTGGATCTGGATATCAGCCTGAAGATATTTGTTGTCATATTAGGTAAAATCCTTTCTCATTACCTTTATACTTATGCGTCATTAAAATAATGCCAAAACAATGCCCTTAAAATGAATAAATAAAGATATGGAACTTTCTATTTGTTGCAATTCGTATGCTCATACATTCGACATGAAAAAAACAACATTTGTAGATACCTTATACTACAATTCAGTAAATTTAAATCTAAATATTTTGATTACTTTTTTCCTGTTCTAGATAAGTTCAAATAAACATCCTATGTACTCCGTATCTTATTTGCCGATTTGGCTTTTAAAGTACTTTAAGGACAGCGAGAGTGGACTCTCTAGATGGAAAATCTTTTTATGAATCAGAAAATACATTTAATAATCCGTACTTAACGCTAGTCGGGAGAACAAAGTATTATTCGTTTACATGACTTCGTGTTTGAGTCTTTATTTTCAGTTTACTCAAATCAATTGAGGTTTTTTTTTTTTGAGCGATGATTTTAAATAAATAAATATATAAAACCTCTGTAGCAGTGGAGCTAGAAGAGGAAATACAAATGATTAATCAAGTAATCAACCAAGAATTCTAACATTGAATTTTACGACCACAACATCCAAGTCAAGTAAAATAAAACATATGAATACAATCAAACAAATCACTTTTTATCTTAGGATGAGAATTAAAAGTCCGATACCGCCACAAAATCTATAAAGCCACCACGGATATAACGTACACTTGATCTTTATAATCCTTGGCAACTCCCCAATCGTTGAGCCATGAAGCCAGTCGTAGCAAGAAGCAAAGGAAGCCATATTGACATCGATCCAAACACAAATAAGCGGCCAAATGTTGCAAGTCGTATCTCACCCAAAGAAAATGTGATCATTTGATTCCAAATCCCCATTGCAAGAAGGGCACTCCATATACGAGAGCTCTAAACCCCGCAACAATAAATTTAAACGATTTGGTAATCTATCCAAGATAAGATGTCAAATGAATATATTTACCTTACAGGGTAAAATTTTAGACCACCTTGTAGTTGGACTTAGAAACTGGAGATTACAATTATCCACATGCAAACGTGTAACATGTACAAAGAACACACCATAATGAGCAACATTTAAATGACACGAGTCTGGAAAATTATTCACTTGAACATACCGACTTACGAAATCAGATTCTCCAAAGATTATTCATTTATGCTTCCTAGTCGTTGCCGTTTTCAAGACCATGTCCAATTATCATTTGATAGGCGATCAGAAAGAAGGCGATTTGGATTTGCATCCAATTGAAATAAAGATTACTCATATATCTTATACTTAAAAGCCCATTTCATATCCAAGTATCCTTCCAAAAACGAATAGACAACCTGTTGGGTCACTGAATTCCCCAATCTTCTTCTAACAAGGATTTGAACGTAAAATCACCTAAGTGTAAACAAGTCACTGAGTAAATAGTAACTCAGTGAGTCATCTTCAGGATGCTTAGACCGAGCCTAAGAAGAAAGGTTCTCCATTCAGTAAGGCGGAACTCAGTGAGTGTGATCTAAGCCAAGAAGAAGGTGATGGGTTCAGTGAGGATGACAATAACTCACTGAACCCCAAGACTCCTCAACAACTATCATGGTACTGAAGACTGATGACTTGAAGACTGAAGCTTTAGCGGGACTAGGCGGGAAAGTTTGAACTGTTTCACTAAAGTGATTTATCACTTTAAGGTCAAACTTTCCCCAAATGGTTAAAACCAGTTTGTCATCAGAAAACACCTTTTGGACTTAACCCAAAGAAGTTTCCCTTGCCAGAGAATAAAATCTATCAAGATTTTATTAAGGAACGCTTAGGTCCATTGTATATTAGAGTTGTTCATATTTGTGTATAAATAGGGAACATAAGTGAGGAGTAAAAGTTGACAAGTTTGTGCAATTAATGCGAAGCATTCACAAACCACTTTTACTCCTCCAAAGAACAACATAGCCCCTGAGATAGCTCAGTGGGTCCTTAGTTGCCACTCAAACATTGTTTTGAGTTTAGAGAGGAGTCAATACCACACTTGTCATTTTCAATCCAAGTGTTATTCCGCAAACACTTGGGTACGATTCTTTTTGATTAACTTCTAATAAAGAATTAAACGTTGAAAAATATTGTCTCTTATCTTTACGTTGCTTTATTGTTAATCATATACACATCTGAGTTAAAAGTCATATATCTTGGTTACATTAGCTATTTAGTTATTGATAACCAAGTAAAAGGGACCAACAAGTGGTATCAGAGCCAGGTTTGTAAAACTTTTCAAAATCTGTTTTCAAAACTAAAATAGTGCTCAAAAAGTTTTTAAAACCTTGATCCCACCATGGCTGACTCAGATGTTCCCCAACTTGTCGACAAAAAGGGTGGGAGTTATTCAGCAACTGCCCCTCGACTTGAAGTTAGAAAATTCAACAAGTGGAAAAAGCAAATGTTTTGCTACTTAACTGGGATGGAACCTTATTATATCAAATTGATTAATGATGGTCCATTTGTCCCAACAACTGCCCAAGGTTTAGTCAAACCTGAAGCCCAATGGACCCCAGATGAAAGGAGGGTGGTCAATCAGGACCAGCGCCTGAAAAACATCATTATATCATGTCTTCCTGACGATATAATGGAATCAGTGATTAACTGTCCCACTGCCAAGCAGACATGGACTGACCTAGTTCATAGCTATAAAGGGCCTTCTGATACCAAAGAGAATAGAATCATGGACCTGAAGCTTGAATTCAATACCTTCAGGGCCAAGGATTCTGAAAGTATCTCTAAGACTTATACTCGGTATAAGACCCTCCTGAATGAGCTGACCAATGATGGTGTTATTCTGTCAAAGCATGAAATCAATGTTGGCTTTGTCAACAGTCTCCCTGAGAAGTGGTTAAACTTCTCTCAGGGTTTGAGAAATGCTAACCATATTCAGAACCTTGAGCTCCCTGCTATTTATGGGAAGTTTGTCTATGAAGATAATCTTATCACCAGGAGATACTCTGGTAAAGCTCAGGAGACCAAAAAGGCCTTGACAATTTCCCTGTGAACCCACCCATGCTGTTTTTATGCCTATGCTTTATTGTTTTTCCTCCTATGCTTATTTGTTTGCTTAATTTAGCCCTCCTAATTGCTTACTTTGGACCCCATGCTGCTGTGAGTATCAGATATGAACTGATCTTGTGATGCGTGAGAATCGCACCTTGCTTTACCTCTCGAGGGATCTCGAGAAGCTTACAACCCCCACCAGGCAGTGTACCTGATCGTTGTAGTATAGTATAGTGACAAGTACCGGGGGATTGATCGTTCAGCTTAGGAATAGTGTCGCTAGGATTAGAAAACCTAATTTACTAGTTCTAAAGGTGAGGGATGATTATTTTTGTATTTTTTTATGTTTTTATGAAAGCAATTAAAATCTCGGGTTTTGAAGGAGTGGGCGGAATTAGTTGCTATTCAACTAACCCAAAACTAAGATTCAATCAAAATAAAATAATAAAAATGAAAACAAACTAATTATACTAAGGTTGTGAGCAGTAATTGGAGAAATTGTGTTTACTTAGACTTCACTACTCCCTAGATATCTTTTACACGTTAATTACTTGTTATACTTGTATGGATGACGGATTGTATTCCTTAATACCATTCGTGGGGTGGCATACATAACTCCCCAACTCTATGAGCTCTTATCTCCTCCTACACAATGACCCAGCACAACTATAGGGATTGTAAACAGTGGCTCATGCATTAAATACAACCAATAAAGACCTAGTACGCCTCGGTTCATGTTTCTTAAGACGTTCAAGCATGTTACCATTTGGAGATCTGCCAGTTTTCTTAAGCCTAACATATAAATCATTCATCCAAGAACAAGAATAAACAAGTAATCAACACATAATCAACATCTAGGTTTCATTAGATCTAAGCAAACACAAGAGAGATCTAGCATAGCATAATTGAATTGAGACAAGAACAAGATATAGACAACCAACACATAGACATATTGATTGAATTAGAAGAACACTTATCTCAATTACAATGCAAGGTATCAAGGGTTTGGAACCCTTGAAAAACCTGTAAAAGAGGCACCAAATTCGTCTTTAGGGTTTCACCAAAACTTCTCTCTTTTTTAATGTAAAAACTAGAAAACTATATATAGGAAAACTGGGCTGACGGCGTCAAGACAAGCATGTGACGCCGTCACCTCGCCGCCAAATACTTCCTCGGACGGCCTTGATCTACTTATGACGGCCTATGTGACGCCGTCACCACCTTCGGTATTTTATTCTTGGGACTTTGACGCCGTCATGATGGATTTTGACGCCGTCATCAACTACGGTGTTTTATTCTTGATGTCTGACGCCGTCAGGGTGTAACTCTTGACGCCGTCACCTAGTGTCTTCAGCATGGAAAATTGATACTTTGCCGTTTTCTTCACTTTTATGCTCCAAAACGTCCAAAATGGCTTTTTTTCCAGAATTCACTCTCCAAACACCTAAAATCACAAAAGGAACGATTTAGGGCAATATTTGATCAAATAAAGTCGGATTCGGGCTTAAATGACCCCCTTAAAATAGTTTAAAACGGTCCCCAAATGAATAATCAGAGTCTTCTATGACCATGCCATGCCCTGCCAAAACCTCCTGTAGCGTGCCATTGATTAAAACCTGAAAATACATGCTAAAGTGTCAACACGAGGTTGGTGAGTTCATAGAGTTGTTTAACAAATAAAGTATATAGAAAATGATCACACAGCAAAGGCATCGTAAATCCACTCAGTTACAAGTCCCGCCATAAGAGACTTGCAACCTGTGTGTTCACAACCCACTGCTAAAATATAGTTGCATGTTTAGTAGTCAATTACCCGCGGTCATAATAAGTCACAATATAAGCACCACATATATAATAATGTATGCCATGCAAAGCCCCTAATTAAATAATATGCGTCCCGTAACATGGTGGACGAGAGGTTGGCCGACCTCTAATAGCGCTATCCATACTACTAATAGGTGTCGAACAATGCGAATGTACGAACAGTACATCATACAACTATTATATACGATTAAGAACGCTCCGAACATGGGCGACTTAGCACGCTCCACCAATAAGGTGAGACTTTAGGTCATAGTACGTACGGTACATTAGGGTCAAAAGTTTAAGTCAAGTCAAGTTCAAAAGGTCAAGTAGTAATTCATGTAAAAACGAGCATGTATTCTCCCCCAAAAAGTTAACAAAACAATTTAAAAGAGTAGGGGCTATGACTCACCTGGTACGATAGTTACGAAGACAAAAGTGGTTATGATGGAAATGAGGCTCGGTCTCTAACCGCGACCTATAATGAACGAATGATACGATCTACTTAAATCATGAAATGATGAAGAGAATATGCATACACATGATACCTATACCACTCATAACTTGAAAATACTAGTTATAGTCAAAGTAAAGTATTTTCCATACTTAGGAAAATAAGTCAAAATATAGAAGTATATAACTTGTCGTAGTATATCGTATAAAAATGTTAGTGTTATATTCCTTGTCTTGAAAACCTTATAATAGTGTCTAATAGTCGCGTAATAAACCTTGAGTCGTACGTATTTCGTTAATTAAAAAAATAAACTCCTTGAATAAGAAATCTAGAAAATATATTATTTAGTACGTAGTTATATTATTTTCTAGTAGTGACTATATATATATATAGTTTTGACGATTTTAAAACATGTATAACTTGGTCGTTTTAAGCTCATTTTACTCATTCTTTATATCCACGGATTCGTTTTAGTATATACTAATATATTTTTGATAGTTTGGCTCCTCTAGGTTACGTCTAACGCCTCTATTTGTCCAACGAAAATCGTCCAACAGCATGCAGTTTTTCAGAAAACTAGTTTTCGTCGTTAAATTCGGAAAATCATATCTCCTTCGTTATTAACTCGTTTTAATCCGTTCTTTCGCCCACGGCTTCGTTTTTGAAAGTATTTTCTAAATCTTTGTTCAAAAATATCCCCTAAGTTACTGAGTTTCCCACGTTTTCAAAATAAGGACAGTAGGTATTTATATAGTTTCAAAAATCATTTTCCTAGTTTCAAACTTGTTTCAACTTCAACCAAACCACTTTCAATCACCACAAATCTAGTCTAATCTTACCATACACCTTCTTAGGGTATCATGGGTTCCTAAACATCATAAATCAAGTGGATCTAATAAGGTTCTAACTATAATCCATTTCTAGGGTTTCAAAGTTATATATATATATATATATATATATATATATATATATATATATATATATATATATATATATATATATATATATATATATAAATGAGTGGTATAACTAACATATGCATGTAGATCTTGAATGGAAATCATATGACCATAAAAATAACATGAAGAAATTAGGAACAAGAGTTTGTCAACTTACTTAAAAAGATTATAGAGCTTGGATGAGTAAAACCTAAGAAACCTTGAGTTTTTATCACAAAACCCAAACAAGGACAACAAAAGGGACTAGATTAACACTTGATCTTGGAAAAATAATGGATTCTTGTTGTTCTTCTCTTCTTGGCCGATCACCACACCAAAGGAAAGAAAAGAGAGAGTTTTTGCTAGTTTAATTTGATGTGTAAATGAATAATGGTGTTGAAATAAGGTATATATTTATTTTAGAGGGACAAGATCCACTTTTTAAGGAGGATTAGGGGGGGGGGGGGCTGCATTTTCAAAAGGGTAGGAAGAAAAATGTGAGATTTTGTGTATTATTGTGTTGATATTGTTAGATATTATTAGTTTTAGGTGGTACCGGGTACCGAGTTAACTAAAAATAAATTATAACGAGATAAAATAAAATATAATGAAGTTGTAAAAATTGTAAAATAATATTCCTGATGAGAATCGGAAGTTAAAATAATGATCGGGTTGAAATATCGTAAACCGACGGAGTTATAAGCTTTGACCGGAAAACGTAACAGTTGATTTGAAAACACCGGGTAAATTAATAATATAATTTTTATATTATTATTATGAGTATAAAAATGTGTTAGGACCATAGTTGGGATTGACGGATCAATTATTTAAAATAAGAGCTCATAAGATAACGTTTATTAGGTAGATAACCGTACGTGTACAGAAATGACGCAACTCACGCATAAATGACAAATTTTCTCCGGAGGAGAATAGTGTTTTATGAATAGTAAAATTTTAAAACGCTTATCTGAATATCAAACTGACCTAAAAAATGATGAATAGTGATCGATGAATAGTAACCGATGAATAGTAAATGTGAAAGTTCGGGAAAAGACCAGAATTTACGAGTTGTGACACCTTTGTCTAAAGGTTCTCGAAGCATTGAAAGAATTTAAGGAGGAGTTGGCTACTACATCGTTTCAAGATTCTCGTGAGAAATCAATGGCATAATTACTTGCTGAAGAACGAGATGCTAGAAACGAAATGAGCATGGAAGAATTACTTGCTGAGCAAAGAGCAGCTAAAATACGTGCCAATCGTCGCTATGCTGCTCTATTTGATGACGATGATGACAGTTATGATGATGAAGATAACATTGTTATTATTCAAAAAGATTCATCGGGTACATCAGTTGAAATCCCACCAATCCAAAAATCGCAGGGAGAAAAGAATATGATTGAATCACTAGCAGTAGAAATAATGGAACTTGTAGAATCCATGACTGCTAGTCCTCAACTCCCTCAATCTACTGATATCACACCTGAAGTTCCCACTCACTCTCTGAGCATGGGGGACGAGCATCTTAACAATATTCCTGAAAAGGAATCAGACGAATTCATAAAGTCTAGTGTTGAGGACCTTGTCCCAATCCCAAGAGAGTCACAGGGAATTCTTGATCATATGTGTGATATCCCTCCTCCTCTTGTCTTCCCGAATGATGATGTTGAGATGTTCTCCGAATCTAATGATGACGATCCGTTATCTTGTGGAGACATCAGTTGTGTGGAAGAATTACCTTCTAAGCTAGTCAGCTTAGAAGAAGAGAATGATGAAGAGATTGACACTGAAATCCAAGATGAAGCTCTTCGTGCTAAATTACTGAATGTCAGTCTCCTCATTTCTAAAATTGAGGCTTTCAAAGAGAAACCCATTTCATCTCCTATCCCCATTAAGGATAGTGACATTATTTCCGATAATTCTATACCGGAATTTGAAGCCTTCCATTTTGATTCTATGGGAGAGAAGATTAGTGGTAGTACCACTTCTCATTCTCATAATTCTCTCCCCGATTATGAATCATTTACCATCGATGAGTTCTCATGTGAACTCACTCACATCAATCCCGAATATGATTCATTCACATTCGAGGAGTTCTCCTGTGAACTCACTCATTTCATATTTCCACCGGAGTATGATAACTTCTACTTTGATCTAGACACACCCTGGATATGTCTTGATCACATGAGCTTAAATGATGAGATTCATAATGATGAATCTACGAATTCTCCTGATAATGAGGAGTTAGTCATGATGTGTATCATGATTTTCTTTCTCTTTTTCTCCTATCCCGTAGCTTCTCCTGTTCTTCACTCCTTCGGGAATGAAGACATTATCTTTGACCCCGGCATCACCGCTTATAGTTTATACTATTTAAAGCCAGGGTCTGTATATCTCATCGGTGTGGAACTTTTACGTGCTTCAAATGTTTGTCCTAACATCTTGAATGAAAGTCTGATGGAGATTGTTTCTTCCACATCTTGCTTCCCCAAGAACAAATGAATTCGGGGTCGAGTCAAGCTAGCGACTCGGTAAACAAAAATAGTAGCACGCATACGGGTTTTTCACCCTAAGTGTGGGGGAGTTACCCCTGCTGTTGATACCATGTAAATATTCAAAAAAAATAAAAAAAATAAAAAAATGTATGTATAGAAATAAAGTGAATAATGGTGTTTCCACATTTAGCTTGTAATGTTGCCTTTTTACGTTCAAAGAGTCGGCATAATAGCCGGGACTTTGAATATTGAGGACAATATTCAATTCTAAGTGTGTGGGGGGGGGGGGGGGAATTCTAGCGAATTTTATCACATTTTAACTTCTAGTAACCCCGTTTTTGGCCAAAATTTTAAATTTTTTTCATTTTATTTCAAAAAAATTTGTGGTTATCAGTCCACCATGTCTAACCGACATAAGGACTGGGTAATCCAGGAGCAAACGGCTCTTGGTAAAGATATATCAAATCCGTTTATGGCTGACAATTTGCCCAAAATTGTATGGTAGTCAACTCACCATATCCTAAAAAGTAAAAGAGTTGGCTAGCCCGCAAGGTTATGGCTTGTGGTAAAGGCAGTGGGAAACCATAATTGGTAATCAGCTCACCAAGATGCTAATGGTTGCATCAAGAGTTGGCTAGTCCAGAAGCAAACGGCTTCTGGTAAAGACAAATCAAATCCGTTTAAAGCTGATGGTTTGCTCAAAATCATATGGTTATCAGTGTACCATAGTTCTTACTTGAACTGAAACATTTGGCTACTCCAGAAGTAATGGCTTTTGGTAAAGAGAAATAAAATCCATTAAATTTTCAAAACAGGTTATTTTTGGATTCTATATTGCTAGGGACTAGCAATAGTTTAGTGTGGGGGATTGATGAGTGCTCAAACACTCATCATTTTTGGTCAATCTGAACTGCAAAAATATTTAAAAACACTCAGAAATGCATCAAGATACTAAAAATATCCCAGGGATTGTGGTTTCTATGTTTCAGATGCAAAATGATTAAAAACAGATGAAAAACGAACAAAGTTTGCATAATTAGTAGTTTCAGTCCCTCAACTTTCAAAACTTGTCAAAATTAGTCCCTAGGCATTTATTTTGAAAGAAAAGTCAACCCAAGTCCTTTAAAAGTCAAAAAGTATCAAAAATGATCATTGGGTAAAAAGTTTTGAAAATTTACAATTTTGGTCCCTGAAGTTTCACAATTGGCAAAAATAGTCCCTGGGGTTTCAAATTTTGGAAATTACAACTTATGATCCTTTGGTTATTGGTACTTGGCAAATTACACCCTTGAAGATACTTTGGAAGATTGACAAGACCAGCCCCTTAACTTTGCAAATTTTACGTTTATGGTCCTTGTGATTATTTAGCCTACTTACCAATTGGACCCTTTGTTATTTAATCCTTAAAATCCAAATCCAAAATAACAAACACCCCTAGCCCCCTTGGCCCATCTACCCACAGCCAACTCCCACAAATATATACTCCCTTTCGTTTTAAATGATCACCCCAGGTCAACCCATCTTTGACCCTTCTTCCACCTCACCACCCTAGCCTGCCACAACCTGCAAACACCAAACACCATCATCACCTTATCTATGCAACTCTAATCCCACACTCCAAACCCTACACTAACTTTCCTCCACTAAACTACAAATCCCACCTCCCTGCCATTAGCTGAACTCCCCAACTTGCAAAATATCTTTTCCCGCCAAAACTAGTAAAGGGTCAAGATTACTTTTAATTGATCCTAAGGTCCATTTTATTGCTGGGAAATGATGTGTGGGACCCACTGAGTCCTACAAATCACTTATAAAGAATATGGAAGCAGAGAGAGGAGCTAGTTATGTAGTTTAGTAGTGTAGTATTAAATGTCAAAATTAGTATAACTCATGATTTTCTAGTGTACTTTTCATTCCAGTTGAATTCTAAGCTCAATTTGATTGTATCTTCAAAATTATTCAGTGTAATTCCAATTTCTTAGTTCAATTGCAGTTGTGCCATTTATGAGTAAATCTTTCACTTCTGCTTAAATCTTGTCAAAAGCTACTAATTCTGTTCTTAAAGCTCATATGAGCTCATTTTCAAGCTTTAATAAGCTTAGGTCAGTGTTTGAACAAGTACTACTTTAAAATCTCAAAAATCACAAAAATAAGAAAAATATTTGGAAAATAGAAAAAATAAAAAATAAAAGAGAGAAGAAAAGAAGAAGAACCTGTAAATGCAATGGTTTAGAGCTCTTGGAGAGCATTCTGACTGTTTAGAAACAAATTTGGAGTGACACAGTTGCCTTTGTTCGTAAGTTAAATTTCCCATCAAGCTTATTTGAAACTGCTTATGTTCTGTTTAATATTGTCTTTTCTTGTGTTATTTCTGCTTGGGTAGTATATTTATAGTTGTTAGTAGCTTGATTTTATAAAGTCATTTGTTAGTTTACACATCTGCTCTTATTACTCATTTTGCAGCTTATTCTAGCTTTGATAATTATTGCTTAGTTAGCTTCTTGTTCTGTCCTTATTCTAGCTTTTTACTTGGTTTATATAGTTTTGTCGTTAAGTTTGAAGTAGTAGCATAGTTCATATGGGCCTAAATCTGTTGAAATCTCCAAAACAGTCACATTCAAGGGTGTTTGGTTCAAGAAATTTTGTTGTGTTCTTGTTATTATTGGAGGTAGTAATTGGTTCAAGTATTTCACCCAGGTCCTATTATACTGAGTTATAAAGTCATTTTGGTAGATTCAAAAGCAAAAGTCAATTTCCCATTCAATTTTTTATAACAGCTTCACTGTTGAAGTTTTAGGGAATCAGAATCTTTGTTTAGGCTCAAAACATGTTTAGATTGCTTAAATTACTTTCATTTAGGGTTAATAGATCAATATCAGTCATCTAGGGGCATTAGAAATCCATCAAAGTCAACCTTCATAGAAACTCAAGTAGTCAAAATTTTCAAATCTGTTGAAATTGGACAAAACATCAAAAGGTTTCTAGGCTTCAATATAAGTTGAAAATACTTTGTGATTGCCTTTCTGGGTTATTTTGTTGCTGGTGATTCATGATCAAAAAGAAATTCAAAGTTTGAAAATCCTTTGCTTGTCTTAATTTGTTCTTGAACTTGCCCATTTGACCCAAACCTCCCCTGCACCCAAACCACCCTTGTTCTGACCCGTTTTCAACTGTCCATAACTTGGTCAGTTGTTGTCCATTTTCCTTATCATTTGTTTCCCTGTGAACCCACCCATGCTGTTTTTATGCCTATGCTTTATTGTTTTTCCTCCTTTACTTATTTGTTTGCTTAATTTAGCCCTCCTAATTGCTTACTTTGGACCCCATGCTGCTGCGAGTATCAGATATGAACTGATCTTGCTTGATTTTGTTTGACCCAGCCTGTGGAATTGTTGTTTCTAGCTTGTTGGTGTTTATTTAATTGTTATATGCTTGTGTTTGCCCTTAGTTTTGGCTTTTATGCTTGTTTGATCTTACTGCTTATCTCAGAATCTGACTTTGTGCTTAGCTTGACTGACCACTCTTCCCAAGACCACCACAAGCTCAATCCTTGAGCTTATTCCCTGGTCTTGGAATTTTGGAATGCCCTCCTAGCATACTTTTGAGTTCCACTTTTACTTTGGACCCTGGGTCATCCTTGTGGGCCCCACCAAGGGCTGCAAGTCACCATATATAGCTTGTGGACTGTGGGGATTTTGGATTGCTTATCTTAGCTTATACAGCTTATTCAGGGCAATCCCTTGCTTGTTTTAGCTTTTTTCCAGTGCACTTAAGTCATTAGTAACTAGTTTTATTCTTGGCTCAGTCCTTTCAGCTTGTTGGGTAGCTTTTTCAAAAGCCATAAGTCCTAATAAGCTTCTATCTTAGGCTGTTAAGCTCTTTAGCTCACCAACTGCTTATTTTTGAGTTTCATAAAAAGTGTTTTCACAAAAGTTTGTCATTGTTAGCATAAAAATAGTTTTGTAAAAGAAAATCCAGAAAAAGTCAAAATTAAATAAAGTGATAGTTTCTATTTAATATTAATTATCTTTTTAATTTTCCTTTTTAGCTTTTCCTTAAGTAATTTGCATTTTTATATTTTTAGGAATTTTTCTAGAATTTTTACTGTTAATCTTCTATTTTCTAGAATTTAATTAGTTTAATTAGTAATTAATTAATATTTAGTTTAATAATTAGTAAAATAGTTTAAAAACACATAATATAAACTTTTTATATTTTTTAGGATTCCTGTGATGCTTAATTAGTTTTAAAAAAATTTCTTAATTTTCTAAGTCTTTTTTAGTATTTTTAATAATTTTAATTAGTTTAATTAGGTAATTAATATTAAATTAGTAATTAATTAATAATAAATAATTAAATAGTGTAAAAATTAAATTTCTTTTTCTAAAAATTTTCTTTTATCATTAGGATTATAAAAATATAATTTTCATATTCGTAGGTATTTTATTTCTATAAAACTCGCGTTTTATTTCGTACGTTCACGTAACTTTAATTTGAACGTACGCGTTTTTAAGTTTTAAACGATTCTGGGTTTTCTGAGTTTACAATCTTGTTAATATAGCTTATTTAAGCTATTTCCTTTCACATTTCAGTAGTGTAATCATTCACACCCCTTTTCTGTTCAAATTCACCCGATCACAAACCCGTTTTAATACCATCACACCTCGTCGGGACATAACGACCCGGGGAAACACTGTATTCCACGGAGAATTGACTCTAAAGAGTTTGACTAAGTTGACCACTCACTTGGTTGACTTTAGTTGACTGCTTTTGCGTTTATCAAAATTTTGGCGCTGCTGCCGGGGAGGTTGTGCGCGTATTCTAAGACGATTTGAAGATTAGTGATCTTTGGATATTCACTCATTGTATATTTACCATCTCTGTGTATACTTTCATAAAACCAAAAATAATCGTGAAGTTCATTCGTTTGACTGATCGATTACCAAAAATATTTTCCTTCTTATTTTGTTTATACAAAATGTTTTAAAAAAACCTAAAAAAATTCACCTTTACCCTCGTACCCTTTTTGATTCTTCATCCCTTTACCCTCTATCATTTTGATTCTAACTTCTTCCACTTCTCCTGTAATTGATTCTAATGGCATATCTCGATGACGATTTCTTTGAACCAAGGGCCTTTAAGAGCAACATTGAAAAACTTCAGGCCTTGTCAAAAATTTCGAGATGTCGTGTTGATTATGATGAACCATCGATTCCTATTCCCTCTCCGTTGAGGGAAATGGAACGAGAAACCGGGGTGACAAAGGACCCTGTACTTCCCTCTGACAGTGGAAGTGCTAAATACGTCCAACCTACGATTGTCCAAAAATCTAAGCTCACAATTGCTCCTAAACCCCCAAGAATCGATCCTAACCTTTCACGATTTACGGTTAAAAGTTTGTCAAGCAAACGTACGGAGCTTAGAGCAGTGACTAAAAAGAACGACTTGCCTAATCTTCACGTTTATCAAGAACAAAAACCAGAGACCATAACGGAAGTGGTGGAAATTCCTAGCTCTCAGAGCACACCACTTGTCCCACATCCGGATTTTATTCCTTGTGTTGGTTGTGGTGAGCCGCTTTTCGGGTTGCCATGTCGTTGGTGTACATGTGAACAATGTGGTAATGATATTCGAGACGGAAGTTGTTTGTTTTGTGGTTCGAGGAATTCATTTGCTTATGACCCTAATCAGAACTCATTCAACGACTTTTCAAATTTTTCCAACTACCCATCACATTCATACGAGCAAGAATCATATTATCCAAATCACAATGGTGCTTCATATCAAAATACACCAAGTATTTCTTGTGAGTATTGTGGAGGTCCTCACCAAGATTTTGATTGTCATAATAGTCAAAATTTTGGTTACGACCAATATCCATACAATTCACCAAACCAGACTCAACAATTTAACTGTTGTGAGTACTGTGGTGGTTCACACTACGGTTCTGATTGTCAATCAGGAAACACGCTTGTCTATGAGCAGGTTCCTGATAACAATTAAGACTTCAGCACATATGACTCACAGCCACGTCAGTTTTACTGTTGTGAGTATTGTGGAGGTCCACACTTCAGCTCGGATTGTCAAAAAAGGAATCCATTTCCTTGTAACAATTATGACTATTCGTTTCAAGACCAACCTCCACAGTACCAATTGATTCAAGCAACTCCTCATGAAACTCAGCAAGACCTTTGTCTAAAGGTTCTCGAAGCATTAAAAGAATTTAAGGAGGAGTTGGCTACTACATCGTTTCAAGATTCTCATGAGAAATCAATGGCAGAATTACTTGCTGAAGAACGAGATGCTAGAAACGAAATGAGCATGGAAGAATTACTTGCTGAGCAAAGAGCAACTAAAATACGTGCCAATCTTTGCTATGCTGCTCTATTTGATGACGATGATGACAATTATGATGATGAAGATAACATTGTTATTATTCAAAAAGATTCATCGGGTACATCAGTTGAAATCCCACCAATCCAAAAATCGCAGGGAGAAAAGAATATGATTGAATCACTAGCAGTAGAAATAATGGAACTTGTAGAATCCATGACTTCTAGTCCTTCTCAACTCCCTCAATCTACTGATATCACACCCGAAGTTCCCACTCACTCTCTGAGCATGGGGGACGAGCATCTTGACACTATTCCTGAAAAGGAATCGGACGAATTCATAAAGTCTAGTGTTGAGGACCTTGTCCCAATCCCAAGAGAGTCACAGGGAATTCTTGATCATATGTGTGATATCCCTCCTCCTCTTGTCTTCCCGAATAATGATGTTGAGATGTTCTCCGAATCTAATGATGACGATTCGTTATCTTGTGGAGACATGAGTTATGTGGAAGAATTACCTTCTAAGCTAGTCAGCTTAGAAGAAGAGAATGATGAAGAGATTGACACTGAAATCCAAGATGAAGCTCTTCGTGCTACATTATTGAATGTCAGTCTCCTCAAAGAGAAACCCATTTCATCTCCTATCCCCATTAAGGATAGTGACATTCTTTCCGATGATTCTATACCGGAATTTGAAATCTTCCATTTTGATCCTATGGGAGAGACGATTAGTGGCAGTACCACTTCTCATTCTCATAATTCTCTCCCCGATTATGAATCATTTACCTTCGATGAGTTCTCCTGTGAACTCACTCACATCAATCCCGAATATGATTCATTCACATTCGAGGAGTTCACCTGTGAACTCACTCATATCGTATTTCCACCGGAGTATGATAACTTCTACTTTGATCTAGACACACCCGGGATATGTCTTGATCACATGAGCTTAAATGATGAGATTCATAATGATGAATCTACGAATTCTCCTGATATTGAGGAGTTAGTCATGATGTTTATCATGATTTTCTTTCTCTTTTTCACCTATCCCGTAGCTTCTCCTATTCTTCACTCCTTCGGGAATGAAGACATTATCTTTGACCCCAGCATCACCGCTTGTAGTTTATACTATTTAAAGCCAGGGTCTATATATCTCATCGGTGTGAAACTTTTACGTGCTTCAAATGTTTGTCCTAACATCTTGAATGATAGTCCGATGGAGATTGTTTCTTCCACATATTGCTTCCCCAAGAACAAATGAATTCGGGGTCGAGTCAAGCTAGCTGTAACACCCCCAAATTTATGTTTTTGCAGCGGAAAAGTAATTTGGGTGTTACGGGGAGGATCGAAGTTATAATCACATAAAACGGCTTAAAAGAAGCGTTTTGAAAGTTATTTGTCATTCAAATAATGCTCTTGATAAAAGACGAAGCATTTGATTTAAAATCTTATTAAAAGATGTAAAGGCTTGTAAGAATGACATATTTGATTTTTACACCATTTTAATTTATCAGAGTCATAAATGCCCGCTCCGTGTCTTGTCCTGCTCCGTTAATTACCTGAGATACACATGCTTAAATGTGTCAACACAAAGGTTGGTGAGTTCATAGAGTTTTATGAAAAACCATTTATTTTAATAGATTTCAAGAATCTTTAGTAATAATTGTAATAAATACAAACAGTGATAGAACAAGTATTGAGTGATGTTGATTTTAATCACAGATAATTCATATAGATAATCAATCAAATTCAAGTATTGGATCATAATCCTAACATGAGATGGAAACTCATGATGCTAATTTAGTGAGATTTATAATTCAAGTCTGGTCAAATACCAATACAGCTATATCTAAATATATGTTGAAGACATATATTTTCTTATGGATATTGCCCCAAGCCTCATGACACGCAAAACGTTAACAAAAGATGGTTATCAAGTCAATGATAATATTGCCCTCTTGTAATAGGTGATTTGCCAATTCCTATTTTTACTCAAATATAGTGTATCACGACTAATACGACTAACCATATGCATAATGGCATTCCGTCAAGTATTAGTGGGATAGGAGGTCAATTCTTAACAGGTTTCGAAGCTGTTCACTATATTCGCGCTCCCATACAAGTGATTAATGGCTCATGATTGAGGGACTTTATGACGATAAAGGTAACTTAGGCAATATCAAGGTAATAATGTAACTAGAGTATTTGTGCTCTTCCTAGCAATTATTTCTGTTGAAACATAGAAATATCATATAGAGATAATGGAATCATTCAGGATGTTATAGTATAGTCAAGCATCATGCCACAATAATCAATTTGGAAACTTTATCATCTGAGTATCAGTATTTCAGTTAAGTAGTTCGCCAGTAACATATATATATATCACATCTTAAGTCATAAACTTCATCAGGTAACTACTAATAAGGAAATTGATTTGAATCATGTAATTTATTCATATACTTATAAAGTTATCAAAGTATATGTAAACATATATCTCTCCCAATGAGTTAAAAACAAGTATTGGAAATAAGGCTATGACTCACCTTGATTGATACGGGAATGATGAAAAGTAAAGTCGGATGAGATTATGAGAATGATTATGGAAACGTCTTTAATACGGAACCTGATAAATAAATTTATCTGAGAATCTAACCAAATACTATTTGGTAAATGAATAACGATTAATTGTTATGATGAAAAGATGATATGTAAATGAAATTCTTATGTTTATAATAGTATGACGAGATATGTTATTAGCTCTAAAATTTTCCTTTCTTAACCATGATGAAAATAGTACGTAAAGATAATTAGTGAAAACATCGTTATATATATTATTAATGTAAAAGTAAAATGTAATGAAAATGCATATGACGTGATGGGGTGACGTAAAATAGAAAATAAAATAAGAATGTCAAATATAATATGTTGGTCCTTGTCTTTTTTCCAGTTTTACACATTTTACTCTAACGGCGTTAGCTATGCACCGTTAGTCCTTATTTTATAATATTTGCATTTATAGTCCACTACTAGTCCAATATAGCATTCTAAGCTTGGAATTGAATAATATATCAATTTTTACCCTAATGATTTTGTTTTTACAGTTTCAGTCCCTGTTTTAATGGTTTGACAGTTTTAGTCCTTCTAGGCGTTGTCGCGTTACATTTTTAGTCCGAAGTTACAAAAATTATTAGAAAAATTATGTTAAATTTTCCGAAGCTTATTTGAGTAATATAAAGCTTAAGTCAACTGCTTATTTGACCAATTGGCTTATTTTTGAATTATTGGGCCTTAACGAATCAAAACAAATGCCCGTTAAGAAATCTAGAGGCGAGGGCATGAAAGTAGTTTTGGGCCTAGATTTGGGCTACTTTTGTGACTCTGAAAATATATTTTATGGGCCTGGTGAACTGATAAAACGCTATCTCTTATTGGGCTCAATATAAGCCCAATCGAGTTTATTTATTTTCTGAAAATAAATTCTAAAAACTTACTAGTGAATGTAGTTTACCTTGAGCTTATTTGAACGCTCACATGAGCTTATGAGGAAAAGTTTAAAATACGAAGCATGAAATTTTCTAGGTCTTTAATCATGTTGAGTAAAAATACTTATGTGTTATATTCAGAATTTCGAAGATACAAGAAGCTTTTGTGGCCTGGTCGCATGTTTTAAAACTGATGAACTCTAAATATTTTCTAAGTCTTATATTCAGTCGATGCTTATATAAATCAAGCCATTTTACGAGCTTATGAGGGATTATGAAATTGAAGTTAAAACATGTAACTTACAGCTTACTGGGTGGTCTATCGAGTTATGTAAAAATATACGTATATTGCTTGAAAGAATTCGAATGAAAATAGGCCTAAAGTGGGCGTGTCGAGCAAATTTTTCCCAAGTTCTTAACACTTATAGATTTTTATGTTTTCTGCCTCTGGTACGAGTATATATAGGTCCAAATGGGTTACGAATTTTAGTGTAGCAATAAAAGTAACGTGAAGTGGGTGATCTTCATGGTTCCTAGGCCTTCCACAAGGGAGGCTAACCATGACTTGTGTTCTATATATAAAGGTTTGTACGTAAAAATAAATAATAAAACTATACATTCAAAAATTATTTATATGCGATGCATGGATATACAAAAACATGAGAAACAAATTGAGGATGATGTCAATTGACTTACAAGGATTCAAAATGAAGGATTGGATGTTGGGTTTGGACAAAAACACCAAAGAAGTAAACCACGATCTTTATATTACTTATACGTTATCATATAGTGAACCCGTTTTCTTCAAAAGCTTCCAAATGAATGGAAGATATCCTCTGGCCTTCTAGGGAGGTTTTTGTAAGTGAAAGAGAGTTAGGAAGGTGATATTTAGTGAAGGAATAAAGGTGGTGAATGAGAGGTACATATAGAAGTATTTTTAGAACATGTATCGATTCAAATAATGCAAGAAACATAAACAACTATACATGTCAGGGAATGGATGATGAGTGGGAATCACACCAGGCTTTACCTCTCGAGGGATCTTGAGAAGCTTACAACCCCCACCAGGCAGTGTACCTGATCGTTGTAGTATAGTATCGTGACAAGTACCGGGGGATTGATCGTTCAACTCAGGAATAGTGTCGTTAGGATTGAAAATTAATCTAACTAGGTCTAAAGGTGAAGGATGATTCTTTTTGTGTTTTTATATTTTATGAAAAGCAAGTAAAATTCTCGGGTATTGGAAGAGTGGGCGGAATTAGCTGCTAATCAACTAACCCAAAGGCTACTAATTTAAACTAATAAACAAGAAAAATAAACTAAGGTTCTACAAGATAAGTGAAGCATGTCTACCCATGATATGTTACTCCTTGCTAGCTATCCAATTCTACCTATTGAATTATCACGCCTTGTTTTAATTGATGGGTTGTATTCCTTAATATCATTCGTGGGGTGGTGTACGTACTTCCCCAACTCTATAAGCTCCTACTTCACTCCTATGTCGAGCCTGCAAGAAGCTCCTAACATGGGATCATTAGAATTCGCTCATGCATTAAATACAACCATAATAACCTAGTACGCATTGGTTCATGTTTCTTAAGACGTTCAAGCATGTTACCCTATGGACGTCTGCCAGTTTTCTTAAGCCTAACATCGAATTCATTCAATTAAACCAAAGACAATAGGAATCAAGAATTATAAACTAAACCAATTAGACCTATCGAAGTGTCACACCCTAATTGATGAAGATAGACACAAACATCAATAAGGAATCAATAAGATTTAATCAATTATATACAAGTTTCACATAATCATAAGTAGACACAAGGTGAATTAGCAAATCATCATCAAAGAAGAGCAAACAACAATGATAATGGAAAACATAATTAAGATAGAATCATCAAACCAATGCATGATGTTTATGGAGTGATTAAAACCCTCTAAGTTGCTGGAAAAACACCTACCTAAACCCAGGAATCGACCTTAGGGTTTAGGGCTTACAAAAAGTGATGATTTTATATTTATAGGCAAGTTTTTTGTCGGCAAGGCTTGACGGCGTCACCCCGTAAAGAGTGACGGCGTTATGACCAATATTTCTTCACCAAATTGTAGATTTCTTTGTCCTCTTCGTGTGGGCTTTTGAATCACCTAAATCCGAGTTCGTATAGAAAAGTTATGACCAAAACAATATCAGCTACTTTGCGCACAAGTTTTGACAAGTTAACACCTGACGGCCTACGTGACGCCTTCAGGAAATTTTCTAGGCCATCACTCTTTAATTTTACACGTGACGGCCTTGGGTGACGCCGTAATCTCCAATGCACAAAACTTTCTGGACCATCACGGACTTTATCCACTTCCACCTCTTGTATTAATCTTGACGTCGTCATGAAGAAGCTTGTGACGCCGTCAGGTACTGTTCGCAGCAAGGAAAATTAAGACTTTGCCGTTTTCTTCACTTTTATGCTCCAAAAACGTCCAAAATGCTTCCTTTTCCAGAATTCACTCCAAAAGTACCTAAAATCACAAAAGGAACGATTTAGGGCAATATTTAATCAAATAAATTCAATTCCGGGCTTAAATGACCCACTAAAAACGGTTCATTTTTCGCCTCATCATATACCCTTACACTTGAGATTTGCTTGTCCTCAAGCAAATGCGCTTTTATTCTAATCAAAATACAAGTTAGGGGCCATTTAACACTAATATAAAAGTAATTACAACAAATAATCGTTCCACTAAAGACCAAAGACAAGCACGGAGGTCATACACTAGCACCTCACAAATAGTGTTTAGATACTCACATCTCTCGGGTGTAATAAAGTATATATCACAATATGGAAATGGGAAACATCTCTCACTACCTGTCATAGCAAAATAGATTACCATAGGCTTGGGAAAGGATCAAACCTCCACCACATGGTGTAAGCACCTAGGATAAACTATCAAAGAGGTCTTTTAAAGGGTTATAAAGTTAGGTATAGGGATATGGAATACACGGTTTTGTTGGATATAGGCAATCTTTACTGATGGCGAGTTAATCATCTTGGTTAATTACATGTACAATATGGCGTTGCTAAGCCAAGACTAGACTCGACTTAAGCTAATAAATGAAAAATAACAAAAACATAAAATAAACATAGAATGAAACGGGATGGTAGTCCGTATGTTTTTTCTCTTTTTTATTTTTTTATTTTTATTTTTATTTTTTTTTGTGCATACACTCTTACCCTACCATCCAAAATAGTACATCATAGGGAATGAAAATTCCCCTTACACTTGAATTTTTACATACTTTACAATAAACTAATCTAATGACTCGAATTAAGATAATCAAAACACTTGGAGTACTTTTAAGATTAACGTACATATGGGGGTAATAATATGATGTTCTTCCTCATTACTCCATAAAATAAGTACTTTATCCATGAGTCCCAATCGTCCCAAAACAATATGTACAAGGATATGACTCGACTTAGCAACCATGTTATCAATTAGATAATTAACTAAGGGTTTCAACATGTAACAATAATGCACTAAAGATGAGTGCATAAATGGAAGACTAAGGCGATTTGGGTGTACATTTAAGTGGGTTGTAACAAATTCTTCCTTTAAGTAAGATGCTTAAAGTTAGAAACGAAAAGATAGGCTCGGAGGAGTGTACTAGGGGTTTCGTGTACTAAAAATGAGTACAACGGTAAGGGTGTGGGAAAAATTAATTGACTTAACTAGCCAAGTAATATAACTTAAATGGTCAAGTAATTATGATACGGGTTTAACACAAGGGTGATCCTAATGCCTCTTATCATGTAGTAAATCCTACTACACGAATGTAGTGTCACTAGCGGTCTTGGGATGCATCACTAACATAAGGTCTAGAATCTAAATGCTACTGGTACACTAATAAGCACTAATAGCAAATGCTTTTCCTATCAAATCTAAAGGCGAACCTCACATATTTGGGTGAAAATTTTTTCTGAATGGTACGGTTTTGTGCTAGTCATACGATCTCCTATCCATGAGACGCTTGCTATGGCTAAAGTTTCACTCTTAAATGTTGTAAAAAATTTTAAATTTGGCGCTAAAATTACACTAACAAGTATTTCTCATAGTTTTATTACACACCTACCATCAAACAAACAAACTCAAGCGAAAGTGTATACTATAAGGTATCATCATTTTACCCTCCCCTTACACTTAGGATGAACATTGTCCCCAATGTTCTATTAAAGAATGTAAAAGTAAAAACAGGTAAAAGAATGAAATCAAATACTCCCCTGATTCGCTCGGTATGGATATTATGGTAACAAGGTTAGATCTTCCTTCAAGAAAATGAACAATCAAAGCTTCCCTTCCAGAATGTAAATCATCTTCTTGTCATACATAACCTGTTAAACCTGAGAAAACAAACAAGGCAACCTCGTGTAAAATCGGCGGCAATCTATATATGATAACAAATCCTAGAAAACAAGGTAAGATGCTTGTGGAATGATGTTTGCAGATTTCCTAGAGTTTATTAAACTAAAGAATTAACAAAAACTTTAAGACTCCGTTAGAAAAACAAAACTAGCAAAATTTCCCGATTTTTACACGTGACGCCGTCAGGAATTTCTTCCTGACGCCGTCAGAAGTGACCTGCAGAAATCTTTATGTTAAGTTTCCGGAAAATTTCTGGAAAACTTATGTCCTACTTCCTGGAAAATCCTGGAAAACATCATTATGACTCGATACAAGCATTTGACTCTAACAATTACTAATACACATGTTCATTTAATATTGTTGTGGTTCATGCTCAGTTTCATTCTTATAAACAAATTTGGATCTCCCTTACACTTATCTTTTGCAAAATACCTTTATATGCAATTAAGACGAAGTTAAAAACAAAATAAAGTATTTTCACAATTTACTTTGAAACATGAGCCACAAACAACAAAAATAAAACATGCATACGGAAACAAATAAAATCAAATAAACAAACAAACAAATAAATAATTAAATCTTGGGTTGGCTCCCAATAAGCGCTTGTTTTTGTTTGAGTCACGAGCCTGACTCTACCCTTATTTAACGGAAATAGGGGAGGTTTTCCCTACACTTAGGATTAAGTGCGGGTGGAAGTAGCGATATACACCCTTAGAGTGGAAATATGCCATGTGAGGAAAGAGTGGTGGATGAATTATATACTCAAATGGCTATGCTCCTATCATCATAACCTTACCTAATTCAATTGGGTTAGTGGGCGGATTAAGATTTTCTCTTAGAAAGGGATCATCTTCTATCAACTTCGAGAGACTCCTAGTTGGGAATCCATCTTGACCTAATAAACCTGGTTTAAACCCATAATTTTTCTTATGATCAATCATGAATAGGTGATGTAAGTATGTAAGGTCATGTTCCACTCCTATGTCAGCTTCCTCTCTATAAGGCTTAGAGTCTACTACCTTTGTCCTAAGACTACCCGGACTATATGGTTTGATGGGTGGATCGGAACCTATTTCAATTCCTAAATTTTCATCCAAGGATGGAAGATTAGGTAACGGTTTTGGTTGAGGCTTCGGTTCATCAAAACTAGGAACTTCCCTAGAACTAAGAGTAAGGTTATCATTGTAAGTATTAAAACCTATATCCTCTAGTTGTGTTTGGTTCAAAGGTTCTACCTCTATTGGGGTTCCTATAGTCTCTTCTACTTTTTCCGGGTAAGTCAAGGGAGGTGTGTACGCATCAAATGATGGTAGGACTTGTGGGGTACTTTATGGGCTCCTGTTATTTACTTCACCATTCCTTGTGTTAAGATCACCTACATCCTCAACATGTGTTTTATTATAATCTAACCCTAACATTTTCCCAAGTATCTCAAGTGCTTCTCTAGGCATCTCAACTTCTATATCTGAATCATAAGGACCATCCTCAATATTCTGACTGCTATATACAAATTGCCCAAAAGATTCATCATGTGTTTCTTGAGATTCATCATCATCGATCATAAAACCTAGGTCTTTTTTTTACCAATGTGATCATGTTCGGCCACATCCTCCATCACATCAAGGTCACCTATGTGTTCATCATGTATTATGGTAGTACCTAACCATGACATGCAGCTAGGTGGCTCATACAAAACTATCCTAAGTGAAGGCTCATATGGTGCATAGGTTTCACTAAGTGAGGCATTTTGAGGGGTTGATGGAGCTCCTAAGGTAAATTCTTTAAAAGTCTTATGCACCTGGCCTCTTTTCTCAAGGTACTTAATAAAATCAATATAAGATCCTGTCCTCCTCATTTCATTCCTCCATCTTGATATATCCAAACTGGTGTAATTATACTTTTTCTGGTAAAACTCTAGTGTCGGGCTTGGTGGATTCGCGTTCTCCATAATGGCAAACGGAATAGTTAATGAATTTAATTTACTAACAAAGACACGAAGAAAAAGATACACTAAAGAAAACCTAAAAATAAAAAATAAAAATCTTACTAGAAAGGAATCTAGCAAGTAGACCTAATAAAAAGAAATTCTAACCTAGACAATAACTATTCCCCGGGCAGCGGTGCCAAAAACTTGATGTGTGGGAATCGCACCATGCTTTACCTCTCGAGGGATCTCGAGAAGCTTACAACCCCCACCAGGAAGTGTACCTGATCGTTGTAGTATAGTATAGTGACAAGTACCGGGGGATTGATCGTTCAACTCAGGAATAGTGTCGTTAGGATTGAAAATTAGTCTAACTAGGTCTAAAGGTGAAGGATGATTCTTTTTGTGTTTTCATATTTTATGAAAAGCAAGTAAAATTCTCGGGTATTGGAAGAGTGGGCGGAATTAACTACTAATCAACTAACCCAAAGGCTACTAATTTAAACTAATAAACAAGAAAAATAAACTAAGGTTCTACAAGATAAGTGAAGCATGTCTACCCATGATATGTTACTCCTTGCTAGCTATTCAATTCTACCTATTGAATTGTCACACCTTGTTTTAATTGACGGGTTGTATTCCTTAATACCATTCGTGGGGTGGCGTACGTACTTCCCCAACTCTATAAGCTCCTACTTCACTCCTATATCGAGCCTGCAAGAAGCTCCTAACATGGGATCATTATAATTCACTCATGCATTAAATACAACCATAATAACCTAGTACGTATTGGTTCATGTTTCTTAAGACGTTCAAGCATGTTACCCTATGGAAGTCTGCCAGTTTTCTTAAGCCTAACATCGAATTCATTCAATTAAACAAGAGACAATAGGAATCAAGAATTATAAACTAAACCAATTAGACCTATCGAAGTGTCACACCCTAATTGATGAAGATAGACACAAACATCAACAAGGAATCAATAAGATCTAATCAATTATATACAAGTTTCACATAATCATAAGTAGACACAAGGTGAATTAGCAAATCATCATCAAAGAAGAGCAAACAACAATGATAATAGAAAACATAATTAAGATAGAATCATCAAACCAATACATGATGTTTATGGAGTGATTGAAACCCTCTAAGTTGATGGAAAAACACCTACCTAAACCCAGGAATCGACCTTAGGGTTTAGGGCTTACAAAAAGTGAAGTTATGATTTTATATTTATAGGCAAGTTTTTTGTTGGCAAGGCTTGACGGCGTCACACCGTAAAGAGTGACGGCGTCATGACCAATTTTTCTTCACCAAATTGTAGATTTCTTCGTCCTCTTCGCGTGGGCTTTTGAATTACCTAAATCCGAGTTCGTATGCAAAAGTTATGACCAAAACAATATCAGCTACTTCGCGCACAAGTTTTGACAAGTTAACACGTGACGGCCTACGTGACGCCTTTAGGAAATTTTCTAGGCCATCAATCTTTAATTTTACACGTGACGGCCTTGGGTGACGCTGTCATCTCCAATGCACTAAACTTTTTGGACCGTCATGGACTTTATCCACTTCCACCTCTTGTATTAATCTTGACGCCGTCATGAAGAAGCTTGCGACGCCGTCAGGTACTGTTCCCAGCAAGGAAAATTAAGACTTTGCCGTTTTCTTCACTTTTATGCTCCAAAAACGTCCAAAATGCTTCCTTTTCCAGAATTCACTCCAAAAGTACCAAAAATCACAAAAGGAACGATTTATGGCAATATTTGATCAAATAAATTCAATTCCGGGCTTAAATGACCCACTAAAAACGGTTCATTTTTCGCCTCATCAATGGATGATTCTTAGACCTTATATGACTTTAAGAGGAGTATGTGAGAGCTCAAAACAAGGAGAGTTATCTTGGTGAGTCAACATATATGTCGACTAGTATATTTAACCATACACGACTTTGAAAAATCGTGTGAGGCTTGGTTCTAGCTGATGAAACTCATTATTAAACATGAAAACATGCTTGAAAATATTATTAGAATCATTTAGAAACAAACCGGGATTAAAATGGTTAAGTTTTGAATATAAACTTATGTCGAGTGGGTTGGATTTTTGTCAAACACTTTGCCCTCTAAAAACGTATCAATGCTCGACTTATGGAGCTGAGATTCGACACACTAATTGTTTACCCGGTGAGGAACGAGATGGTGCAAAAATATATAGGTGTCGTGTTTAATATTTGAGAGAATGAGAGTCGTTTTGGAGGATGTTTTTCTAGTCGCATAAACATAAAATCATAAAAATGGATTTTGGGCTTTACACATAGGCCGGATGAATAGTACTCATCTTGTGGGTTGGGCTGAGAAGATATTAAGGGCCCGTTTTTTTGTAATTAATATTAAGTAGGATTAGTGATTTGTTTAGTTTTCATTAAACGTGTCGAGAACTTGTTTCGTTATTTGATGAATTATGGGATGACGTGATTTCGTTATTATTATAGTATAATAAGAAAAATTTTAAATTTCCCCGTAAAAATGGTGATTAAAATATATGACAGAGATAACTATATAATTTAAACGTTCTTAATTATATGAATTTTTGCGGGGTTTTACAGTACCCACTTGTCATTCTGAATTTCGTCCCGAAATCCAAGTTTAACGTGATTATTGGAGTAGAGAATTTTGGTCAGAGGGTTGTCGAGAGATTTTTATTCCTAAAATTAAGGAAACGAGATTTAGTTAGATTTATCTGTACTAGACAAGACAAAGTAACTGATGTATTTAAGGGTTGTGAATATTGAAAATAGTTGTCATGAATAGTAAAATAACGGCTAGTGCATAGTGTCCAACGGTAGGGAATAGTACCCAACGGCCATATTCTAGCCTATAAATACCCCTTTCTAATTTCCATTTCTTCCATCAACCATTTTCCTCTCATTTCCCATCTCAAAATGCCGCACCTCATCACTATCTTAGCGATTGTGTATATCGTCCTTGCCGCTATCTACTTAGCGTATGTTCCAGATGAAGACTTTGGATTCTTGGTCGCGATCTTGTTGTTCGTCATTCCCCTCACGATCCTAGCCATTACCGTAGACAAGGTATGGGGGTAATAATCTTGAGCTAGGGTTGTTTTTAAATTAAGTCTTTGTCGTGTTTCTATGTACTTTTAACGAATAAGGAATAAAACTCGTTTTGTTGTTATGTTTAGGAATTTGCCTCGTTATTGTTTTTAATGATTTGTTTATATTTATCTTACAGCATAATTAGGGTGATTCATCCTGTGGTGGCTCTCGCTATTGTTTTGTTGGTGGGAGTCTTTCTTGCCATAGCGGATCAACCTATTGAAGATTCTATGATTTATATTGTAATCATTGTACCGGTAGCACTTCCGATGCTAATTAATTGTTTATGTATTTATTTTCATGGATTTTAATAAAATTTTTGCTATTTGAGTTTTCTATCAGTCTTTGTGAATTATTAGTGTTTTTCATACTTGTACTTTTGTTGGTTTCTCATCATAATGATGATGAGATAAGATAGGTATTTATTGTGGTTTGTTCAGTGGAATATTTATGAACAGTTCATTTTACCTCTATATTTTGCTTTTAAATGAAGATTGTTATTTAGAAATCTGAAACTATAACTGTTCCCTTCATAACATAAGTCTTCCTAAATTAGACATAGTTGATCAGGTTATGTATAATTGAGGACCAAATGATGTGATGTTTGGCTCAATCATATGTTTCTCTAAATTGTTTTAGATGGTGTTCAACGTGTCATTTTTATAATATAACACGTAATTTCTTTGAAGAATAAAGTAGAAAATTTTAGGGTTCATACTATGAATCAGAAATTGCTAGAGTAATAACAGTATATTGTTATTTGGTAAATGGGACAGAAATTGAAATTAACGTAGATTATGATTATTATGGAAATATTACAAGGTAGATTTGTCGATACGGTAGAAAGATAGTTGTTATACTTAGGTTACATCCATCATAACTTAAAGTAAAATACAAGAAAAAGATACAACTTAGGGAATTTTTGAACTAGAATTTATTTATTCTCAATAAGAATTTATTCATCTGCTTAAATCTAGTTATCATTCCTTTGATACTATCAAAGTCTTTAAAGATTCTTCATTCTCTTGCAAAAGTCTTGGCTTTCCAATTGATATTGTAGTTTGGACATTGGCTCTTGTAGTGCCCTTTTCCACCACATCCGTGGCATACTACAGTTGTTGGTTGTTCTTTCCTGTCCGGAGACTTACAGCTAATTGCCTTGTGACCTGTTTTTTGACATTTCCTGCACTTAACAATGCAGATTCCTGTGTGATGCTTCTTGCATTTTTGACACAGGGGTTGACTTCCACGATAACCACTTCCAGTAACAGGTGTGACGAGGCATTCTCTACTAGCTTGTTGTTTGTATTCCAGCTGATGATGATAATTGATATGATCTTCCTGATGTTTACGATAGCAGTCTTGAGCATTGGTGAAATTGCAGCAGATGGGTTTGATGATTCCTCTTTCAGCGAGCTTTCGCTTTTGGTTATTTCCATTAGATATAACTCCTTGCCTAAGCCGTTGGTTAGGGGTGATGGTAGGGTTAATCATTCTTTCTGGAGTTTTAAAGTGGGCTGGTCTATATTCCATGAAACTTTCATGGTGATGATTACCAGGTATACCCGTCTCTCTTCTCGGATAAACTAAGGTAGTCCCTTCGAGTACCACTGATACGATGTTGTTCACCAATTTCCTGATGGCTTCAGGAGTCATGGTGATTTTTGATGATAATAAAGTATATGTATTGTTCATGTTGTCCATTTTCTGAAATCATTAATGAAACTCAACATTAGAATCCATATAATATCAGAGTAATTCAAATAATAAAGCTAATTATATCATTGATGATAGACTGAATTGAATCCCTACTGTAATCTAATTTCAAGATATGTCTGGGTTGTATCATAGATAAATGATCAACTCTTGATATAAGATTACTAAGGAACAAACCGATTTGTCTACAAAAATAATCTCCGCTCCATTTTTCAAGTTCTCTCTTGAAATTAATTTTTAGACAACTCTGTGGTTTTTGGTTAATTATGGTATGTTTAAGAAATCTTAACAATTGTAAGAAATCTTACGGTAGATTCGAATAATATGGCAGAAATTAACATAATATTAATAACTTGACTGATTGTTTTTGCAAAACAAAAAATACAAGATCTTTTATTAATACTCCATTGATCTACGTAGAGTCATGATGAGTGTCTAAATACTAATCATTTTATACTAATCTGAACTGCCGAAACATCCAAAAACACTCAAATATGCATCATAATACTTAAAATATCTTAGAAGAATGTTTTATATATTTCAAATGCAAAATAATCAAAAACAGATAAAAAACGAACAAAGTTTGCATAATTGGCAGTTTCAGTCTCTCAACTTTCAAAAGTTGTCAGAACTAGTCCCTGAAGGTTTAAAATGAATAAAAAGTCAACTTTAGTCCATGGGAAGTCAAACTTATTCACCAATAGTCCCTGGATGAAAGTTTACACAAAATGGCAACTTTTACCCCTCAAGTTTCAAAATTGGCAAAATTAGTCCCTGGGTGTTTAAATAATGGAATTTATCAAAATATACCCTTGTATTATTCATGAATTACAATTTGGAACTTTTGATGACTTTTGGGAAATTACAATTTCACCCCTCAAACTTTGGTGAAATTACATAAATGGTCCCCGGAGTGTTTTAAATGGAAAATTTTGCAACTATAGTCCTTGTATTATTAATATGTAACAGGTTTGGTCCTTATGATACATTGAAAAAGTAACAAGTTCAGCCCCTCAATTTTCACCAAATTACAAAATTGGTCCTTGTGCTATATTACAAACCATACGGATCCCTTAATATTAAACCCATCCAATCCAAATACAACACAACATCACCAGCCCACCCAAAGCCCAAAATATAAAAGCCCATACCCAGGGTCAAATACCGGTCAAACCCACCAATACTTTACCCCTTCCCTCTCCCTCACTCACTGTAACCAAAACCACCATCCACCCACTGTTTCACTTCTACCTCAACCCCCCAGCTCTCCCACCTGTCTCTCTACCTCACACTACCTTCCAAGCCCCATTTAAACCCTTAAAACCCGTACAAGTTACCCCATCTGTCCCCTAGGACTTTTTGGCGCCAAAAGCCAATTTAAACGGTGGGGATTTTTTTGACCAATCTAACGGCTACAAATTGGTGGGATAGTCTCAGAAGGCTGCTAGGAACTCAAATGATATCTATTTAACCAAAGAGAAGCAGCAGAGAATTATTATTAGAATAGTTTTAGTGTAATGTGACGTAGGTATTGTAATCTTTATTTCAATTGTAATTTTCATTTCAAATCAGTTGTACTCAGTTACTTTCGTGTAATTCAATCTTTCTTGAAGCTTTAATTATAGCCTTGTTCATTCAAATTCAGATTTGACAATTTCAAGTGAATTTGACAAATTCACTTGAAACTTGTTAATTGCTATTGTTTCATAATTATGTGAGTGTATTCTAGTTACCATTAAGTTTTTGCAAACTTACAAAGTCTTTACACCAGTTTCAGTTCACAATTACATAAATCTCAAAAATAGGAAAAATAACTAGAAAATCAAAAATCTGTGCTCAAGGAAGAAGGAGCATTGGAGCAGGGTAAAACAAGGATGACCATGGTAATAGGACCTCATGGGAGGTATTAGGACAGTGGAATAGCTTGTGTACGGGATCATTTGTAAGCTTGTTTACCAAAATTTTGCTTATTACTGTATTAGTGTTCTTTAATTGCTTAATCCTGTGTTTTTAGGCTTCTTAGGAATATCTTAGTTATATTCTTGCTTAATATTAGATTCTTGTTAATTAGTTTTCATTATTGCTCTTTTCTTCATTTTAACTGTGAAAAATGGTTAATGATGATTCATGGGTATGTCATGATATTTGATGCGTGGGAATTGCACCAGGCTTTACCTCTCGAGAGATCTCGAGAAGCTTACAACCCCCACCAGGCAGTGTACCTGATCGTTGTAGTATAGTATAGTGACAAGTACCGGGGGATTGATCGTTCAGCTAGGAATAGTGTCGCTAGGATTAGAAAGCCTAAATACTAGTTCTAAAGGTGAGGGAAGATTCTGTTTGTATTTTCATATTTTATGAAAAGCAATTTAAAATCTCTGGTTTGAAGGATTTGGGCGGAATTAGTTGCTATTCAACTAACTAATACTAAGATGCAATCAAAATAAAATACTAAAAATGAAAATAAACTAATTTATACTAAAGTTGTGAGCAGTAATTGGAGAAAATGTGTTTACTTAGATTTCACTACTCCTTAGACATCTTTTACACGTTAATTACTTGTTATAATTGCATGGATGACGGATCGTATTCCTTAATACCATTCATGGGGTGGCACACATAACTCCCCAATTCTATGAGCTCTTATCTCCTCCTACACCATGCCCAGCACAACTATAGGGATTGTAAACAGTGGCTCATGCATTAAATACAACCAATAAAGACCTAGTGCGCGTCGGTTCATGTTTCTTAAGACGTTCAAGCATGTTACCAATTGGAGATCTGCCAGTTTTCTTAAGCCTAACATATAAATCATTCATCCAAGACAAGAATAAATAAGTAATCAACAGATAATTAACATCTAGGTTTCATTAGATCTAAGCAAACACAAGATAGATCTAGCCTAGCATGATGGAATTAAGAAAAGAACAAGATATAGACAACCAACACATAGAAATATTGATTGAATTAGAAGAACACTTATCTTGATTAAACATGCAAGGTATCAAGGGGTTTGAACCCTTGAAAAACCTGTAAAGTTACACCAAAATCGTACTTAGGGTTTCTCCCAAAACTTCTCCCTTTTATGTGTAAAAATTAGAAAACTATATATAGGAAAAGGGGTCTGACGGCGTCAAGACAAATCTTGTGACGCCGTCACCTCGCCGCCAAAACTCTTCTCGGAATGCCTAGATCTACATTTGACGCCGTCAAGACTTAATCATTTCCAGGCCGTCATGACTTTTACTCTTGACGCCCTACCTTCATGACGCCGTCAAATCTCTTCTGGATCGTCATGGAATTTGCTCTTGACGCCGTCAGGAAGTTGCTCTTGACGCCGTCACCTACTGTTCCCAGCATGGAAAATTAAGACTTTGGCGTTTTCTTCACTTTTATGCTCTAAAAACGTCCGAATTGCTTCCTTTTCCAGATTTCACTCCCAAAGTACCTAAAATCACAAAAGGAACGATTTAGGGCAATATTTGATCAAATAAATTCGAATTCCGGCTTAAATGACCCCCTAAAAACGGATCATTTTTCGCCTCATCATATACCCTTACACTTGAGATTTGCTTGTCCTCAAGCAAATGCGCTTTTATTCTAGTCAAAATACAAGTTAGGGGTCATTTAACACTAAAATAAAAGTAACTACAACAAATAATCGTTCCACTAAAGACCAATAGACAAGCACGGAGGTCATACACTAGCACCTCACAAATAGTGTTTTATACTCACATCTCTCGGGTGTAATAAAGTGTAAATTACAATATGGAAACGGAAGATATCTCTCACTACCTGTCATAGCAAAATAGATTACCATAGGCTTGGGAAAGGATCAAACCTCCACCACATGGCGTAAGCACCTAGGATAAACTATCAAAGAGGTTTTTTAAAGGGTTGTAACGTTAGGTGTAGGGATATGAAATACACGGTTTTGTTGGATAAAGGAAGTTTTACTGGTGGCGAGTTAACAATCTTGGTTAATTACATGTATAATGTGGCGTTGCTAAGCCAAGACTTGTAACACCTAAAATCTAAAAGCATGGGAAATGACTAAAATGCCCCTACAAGTTAAAAATTATTTAAAAGCTTATTAAAGTATCCAAATAAATCCCAAACTCCTAACAATGTATAAGTTATGTATCCAAATAATTTTAACAACTTCATTTAACATTTATACAAGTTGCAAAATTACCAAATTACCCTTAAAGGGCCGAATGTCACATAAATAATATTATTTTGATTTAAAAATGATTTAGATCTTTTAAATAAGGAAGATAATCACAAAATATGTTCCCTAACCTATATGGCCGAAATTTTGGCCCAAAGCCCTCCCCTAGGATCGGTTCTCACCATTTAAAAGTCAACCCATGCATTTTATTCTCCCAAAACCCTAGCCGATCCAAGAAAACACACACAAAGAATTTCCTTAGCCTCCATTCGACTCTCCCATGACTCCTAAGCAATTTTCTGTGATCATACAACATCCTAAGAAGCCAAGAAAAATTCCTTTTTATTTGTGGAAGCCTTACACGATCGTGGTGACTTTTTCTCTTTGTCGAATCCTAAAAACAAGGTAATTCGCTTGTGCTTCATTCGACCTCTACAAAATTTGTTTCTTATTTTTCTGATGTTCCTTACACTTATTAAGACCCACGAAAATTGGTTTCAAGGTTAGAAGATCCTTTTTGAAGTCGTGGTGATTTTTGGATCGTTTTGGCTCTATGCGTGTGCTATAATTCGTCCAGCCTATTCTATTTGTTCCAAACCTGGTCTGGTATTTTTCTCACGTCTCTTACATCATATAAGTCTCAAATAAAATGCTAAAGTCGAACCATGCATGCTCTATGAATTATTTGTGAATTAAAACCCTAAAAACGTGTTTAATTGTGAAATATATGATCCGATCCAGAATAATTATTAATAAAATTATTATACGCTTTTTATGATGTAATATAACCTGGAAAAATATTGTTAAGAATTATGTAAGTTTAAATCTTGTGTTATTAATTATTTTACAAATCGGCTAATTAAGAAAATGAAGAAGAAAATAAAAAGAAACCCTAATCGAGCTAGGGTTAGGGTTTGGTACTTGAGATCTGATCATTATTGATGTTTTAAGGTTAAATTAATGATGGAGTAATGATTGGGAATTAGTTTAGGGCTTGTAACATTTTTTGGGTTAATTTTAATAGGAATCCGATTGGTTTTAAAAGTATAAGGGGGTGTTTTGCCAACTTTGAAACTTCTGGGATATTTTTGTAATGTCATATAAATCAGTAGGAATATGGGAAAAATATAACTTGAGGGTTCTAAGTGTAAATATTACAAGAAAATGAATTAATTGTATTTAATTGGTGTGATTTGTAATTAATTAAAGTAGAGGGACTAAAAGTGTAATTTCTGGGGACTTGGGACTGATTTGAGTAATAAAATATATTCAGGGGGTTTTGTGCTATTTTGATAATTTAATGGATTGATATATAATTATGGATAATTAAAAGTTGAAATTATAAGTTAAAGGGTTAAATATGTAACTTTGATAACTTGAAGGACTTAAAGTGTAGATTGTGAATACTTGAAGGTATATTCGAATAACTTAATAAAATAAGTGATCATTATGTAAAATGGATAAGTTAAGGGTTTAAAATGTAACTTTGAGAACTAAAAGGGGTAAAGTGTAATTTTGGAAAGTAAAGGGTATAAAATGTAGAGTTATGAAACCCTAAGGACCAAATGTGTAAATATGTTAAAAGATACTTATTTCCATTAATAATGATTCAACTTACTAAATATGGAAACTTTCTAAAAGTGGAAACCTTCTAATTATGGAAACCTTCTAAAAGTGGAAACTTACTATTTATGGAAACCTGCTAAAAATGGAAAGTTACTTAAAATGGAAAGTTACTAAAAATGGAAAGTTACTTAAAATGGAAAGTTACTTAAAATGGAAAGTTACTAAAAATGGAAAGTTACTTAAAATGGAGAGTTACTTAAAATGGAAAGATATGTAATTAAGAATGAATTATGATTCCCCCTCTTCTCCTCTAGGTGTGAAGAATGAGAGATCTTGAGTCCTTTCCATTTCTGTGTTTGTTTCATTTGTGCTTTGCAATAAGGTACGGATACTCTGCCTTTTCAGTAAAGGCTCCTATATTCTTCTTATGACGTTGAGCTATGATTCAGTTAAGATTCCCCAAGCCATTGCTATGTTCCCTTCTGTTGTGAACTTCCTCTGATTCCTGTTAAGCTTTGATTTGTTAGCTTCTGATCTGATTTCGTTGCTATGATTTCTGACCCTTGAATATCCGATATCTCTGGTTCATCTTTTATGATAATCTGATATGAAAACCTTTTTAAAATATAACTTGATGTTATGGAAGGAAACTGTTTTGAAATGACATTCTATGATTTTGATACGAAACCATTTTTAAATGAAGGATTAATTGGCTTTTATGAAGAATGTTTTAAAAGGGAAACTTTTGTGATGAAATGGGTAAATGACTATTAAAGTTTTTAAATCTGTTTTATCTTAACCCTTTTCACATTTTATGAACTTATGAAACTTAATAATGAACCTTTTGTAATGAACCTTGGATATTCTGAACCATTGATATGACTTCTGATATTATGACTTTGAGATGACCTTGAGATATGACTTTGAGATGCACCTTTGCTATATGACCTTTTGCATGATTTTGAGACCTGACTCTTAGTTTGATACCCGAGCCATTTATGTTTCTTCTACCTATGGAGGTACCATAGGCATGTCTGTGATGCACCACTGGCATGACTCATGCGTGGGTGAGTGATTTCTCACGTCGTCCCTTTTTATGATTATCTGCCGGCTATGACTTTGAGTATATGACTTTGAGATTGACTTTGAGTAAGGGGCGTATGGATTGCAATCCTAGACATGTATGCTTAGTGGATTTAACTATGACTTTGAGTTGACTTTGAGGTGATTGGTACTGTGTGCTATACATGCCCTTCACAACCCCTGGGAGCTGATCACTCCACCCCTGTGGATACATGAGGACACCCCTCATATTATCTGGTTGCCTGAGAGGTATCCCCTCTGATTGTGTGATTATGACTTTGAGATTATGATGTTGAGATATGACTTTGAGTTTTGGGCTCGTGGTGGATGACTATCCTTTCTTTTCTATTATATTTCTCTTTTATCTATTCCTTATTCTATTTCCCCAATGCACTATATTTCAGTTCTGTTTCATTATCATTGCTTTGTATATGTATCTGTTCACTGAGCTTTTTAAGCTCAGCCGCATTTCCTTTTCCTGCGGCAGGTTTTAGTAGGAAGCTGGGTTATGGGAAGAGAGTGTGACTGGACTTAGAAGACTATGCTTTGATAGTTATGTTGGGCTAGAGATGATTAGAAGAAGTTCACTTTATTAGAATTAGTATTCATTTTGTAACCTTGTAGTATCAGATTTTCCATTTGTAAACCCTGAATATCTTTTGTATGTATGAATTATATGCTTGTGTTTGTTCTGATATGTCACTGTAATGTAATACTTCTACCCTTATCGGGTTGGGGTGTTACAAGACTAGACTCGACTTAAGCTAATAAATGAAAAATAACAAAAACATAAAATGAACATAGAATAAAAAGGGATGGTAGTCCGTATGTTTTTCTCTTTTTTTTTTTTTTTTTTTTTTTTTTTTTTTTTTTTTTTTTTTTTGCATACACTCTTACCCTACCATCCAAAATAATACATCATAGGGAATGGTAATTCCCCTTACACTTGAATCTTTACATACTTTACAATAAACTAAACTAATGACTCGAATTAAGAAAATCAAAATACTTGGAGCACTTTTAAGATTAACGTACATATGGGGGTAACATATGATGTTCTTCCCCATTACTCCATAAAATAAGTACTTACCCATGAGTCCCAATCATCCCAAAACAATATGTACACGGATATGACTCGACTTAGCAACCATGTAATCAATTAGAAAGTTAACTTAGGGTTTAACAAATAACAATAATGCACTAAAAATGAGCGCATGCACGGAAGGCTAAGGCGATTTGGTTGTACATTTAAGTGGGGTGTAACAAATTCTTCCTTTAAGTAAAATGCTTAAAGTTAGAAATGAAAAGATAGGCTCGGAGGGGTGTACTAGGGGTATCGTGTACTAAAAATGAGTACAACGCTAAGGGTGTGGAAAAAATTAGTTGACTTAACTAGCCAAGTAATATGACTTAAATGGTCAAGTAATTATGATACGGGTTTAACACAAGGGTGATCCTAATGCTTCTTATCATGTAGTAAATCCTACTAAACGAATGTAGTCTCACTAGCGGTCTCGGGATGCATCACTAACGCAAGTTCTAGAATCTAAATGCTACCGGTACACTCATAAGCACTAATAGTAAATGCTTTTCCTATCAAATCTAAAGGCGAACCTTACATATTTGGGTGGAAAATTTTTCTGAATATACGGTTATGTGCAAGTCATACAATCTCCTATCCATGAGACGCTTGCTATGGCTAAAGTTTCACTCCTAAATGTTGTAAAAAATTTTAAATTTGGCGCTAAAATTACACTAACAAGTATTTATCTTAGTTTTATTACACATGTACCAATAAACAAAACAAACTCAAGCGAAAGTGCATATGTAAGGTATCATCTTTTTACCCTCCCCTTACACTTAAGATGAACATTGTCCCCAATGTTCAAGTAAAGAATGTAAAAGTGAAAAAGTAAAGAGAATGAAATCAAATACTCCCCTGATTCGCTCGGTATGGATAATAGGATGGCCAGGTTAAATCTTCCTCCAAGAAAATGAACAATCAAAGCTTCCCATCCATAATATAAATCATCTTCTTGTCATACATAACCTGTAAAACATGACAAAATAGACAAGACAACCTCGCATAAAATCGGCGGCATCCTATATAAGTTACTAAATCCTAGAAAACAAAGTAAGATATAATGCTTGTGGAATGAAGTTTTCAGATCTCCTGGAGATTATAAAACTTAATAATTCACAAAAACCATAAGACTCCGTTAGAAAAACAAAACCGGTAAAATTTCCAGATTTTTACACTTGACGTCGTCAAGAGTAAACTCATGACGCCGTCAGGATTGACCTGCAGAAATTCTTGTGTTAAGTTTCCAGAAAATTTCTGGAAAAACTTGGTCCTACTTCCTGGAAAATCCTGCAAAACATCATTATGACTCGATACAAGCATTTGACTCTAACAAGTACTAATGCACATGTCCATTTAATATTGTTGTGGTTCATGCTCAATTTCGTTCTTATAAACAAATTTGGATCTCCCTTACACTTATCTTTTGCAAAATACCTTTATATGCAATTAAGACGAAGTTAAAAACAAAATAAAGCATTTTCACAATTTACCTTGAAACATGAGCCACAAGCAACAAAAATAAAACATGCATACGGAAACAAATAAAATCAAACAAACAAACAAACAAACAAACAAACAAATAAAGCTTAGGTTGCCTCCCAATAAGCGCTTGTTTCTGTTCGAGTCACGAGCCTGACTCTACCCTTATTTAACGGAAATAGGGGAGGTTTTCCCTACACTTTGAATTAAGTGCGGGTGGAAGTAGCGATACATACCCTTAGGGTGTGAATATGCCACGTGAGGTGAAGGGAGTGAGTGAATGGCTTCCTTCATCCTAAAACTACCCAGATAATATTGGTTGATGGGTGGGTCGGTTCCTCTTTTGTCTCTTAGAAATATATCTAAGGATGGAAAGTTGTGTAAAGGTTGAGGTTCCGGTTCATCAACACTAGGAAATTCCCTAGAACTAGGAGTAAGGTTATCACTACAAGTATTCAAACCTATATCCTCTAATGGTGCCTGGTCCAAGGGTTCTACCTCCATTGGAATTCTTAAAGTTTCTTCTACTTCTTCCGGGTAAGTCACGGGCGGTGTGTGTGCCTCAAATGATGGTAGGACTTGTGGGGTACTTTATGGGCTTGGATTGTCCACCTCATCCTCCATTGTATCTAGATTACCTATGTGTTTGTTTTGTACTATGATTTTAGGTGACATCCACGCAGGTATTCCTAAGTAATCATTCCCAGACAAACTTCCTGTTTGCTCCTTCAAACTTGTTATTGATTGATTTGTGATGTTGTTTGTCGGGTTGTCCACTCTATAATAATATTGGGCACAATCTTCTATGGCATCCCATGCTTCTTCAGCATTTAATTCCCTAAGGTCCCCGTTGGTAAAATCGTCAATGTACCTTTGGTCATACGGGCGGACACTATAGTAAAAGATTTGAGTTAGGTACCATAGATCGAAACCATGATGAGGGACTATTCGTAGTAAATTTTTAAAACGAGTCCATGCATCATAAATAGGTTCATCTCGATATTGTTTGAACATCAAGATGTCATTAGGAGTGAATGGGTTTCGTGGTCGGTAGTATGGTGGATTTGCGTTCTCCATAGTGGTGAACGGAAGAGTCAATGGAAAGGTTTCTACGAACAAATACACAAAGAAAAGATAGACTACGAGAAAGCTAAAAAAAATAAAAATCTCACTAAAAAGGAATCTAATGAGTAGACCTAATAAAATTAAAATTTCAACCTAAGCAATAACTATTCCCCGGGCTGCGGCGCCAAAAACTTGATGCGTGGGAATTGCACCAGGCTTTACCTCTCGAGGGATCTCGAGAAGCTTACAACCCCCACCAGGCAGTGTACCTGATCGTTGTAGTATAGTATAGTGACAAGTACCGGGGGATTGATCGTTCAGCTAGGAATAGTGTCGCTAGGATTAGAAAGCCTAAATACTAGTTCTAAAGGTGAGGGAAGATTCTTTTTGTATTTTTATATTTTATGAAAAGCAATTTAAAATCTCTGGTTTGAAGGATTTGGGCGGAATTAGTTGCTATTCAACTAACCCAATACTAAGATGCAATCAAAATAAAATACTAAAAATGAAAATAAACTAATTTATACTAAAGTTGTGAGCAGTAATTGGAGAAAATGTGTTTACTTAGATTTCACTACTCCCTAGACATCTTTTACACGTTAATTACTTGTTATAATTGCATGGATGACGGATCGTATTCCTTAATACCATTCATGGGGTGGCACACATAACTCCCCAATTCTATGAGCTCTTATCTCCTCCTACACCATGCCCAGCACAACTATAGGGATTGTAAACAGTGGCTCATGCATTAAATACAACCAATAAAGACCTAGTGCGCGTCGGTTCATGTTTCTTAAGACGTTCAAGCATGTTACCAATTGGAGATCTGCCAGTTTTCTTAAGCCTAACATATAAATCATTCATCCAAGACAAGAATAAATAAGTAATCAACACATAATTAACATCTAGGTTTCATTAGATCTAAGCAAACACAAGATAGATCTAGCCTAGCATGATGGAATTAAGACAAGAACAAGATATAGACAACCAACACATAGACATATTGATTGAATTAGAAGAACACTTATCTTGATTAAACATGCAAGGTATCAAGGGGTTGGAACCCTTGAAAAACCTGTAAAGTTACACCAAAATCGTACTTAGGGTTTCTCCCAAAACTTCTCCCTTTTATGTGTAAAAATTAGAAAACTATATATAGGAAAAGGGGTCTGACGGTGTCAAGACAAATCTTGTGACGCCGTCACCTCGCCGCCAAAACTCTTCTCGGACTGCCTAGATCTACATTTGACGCCGTCAAGACTTAATCATTTCCAGGCCGTCATGACTTTTACTCTTGACGCCCTACCTTCATGACGCCGTCAAATCTCTTCTGGATCGTCATGGAATTTGCTCTTACGCCGTCAGGAAGTTGCTCTTGACGCCGTTACCTACTGTTCCCAGCATGGAAAATTAAGACTTTGGCGTTTTCTTCACTTTTATGCTCTAAAAACGTCCGAATTGCTTCCTTTTCCAGATTTCACTCCCAAAGTACCTAAAATCACAAAAGGAACGATTTAGGGCAATATTTGATCAAATAAATTCGAATTCCGGCTTAAATGACCCCCTAAAAACGGATCATTTTTCGCCTCATCATATACCCTTACACTTGAGATTTGCTTGTCCTCAAGCAAATGCGCTTTTATTCTAGTCAAAATACAAGTTAGGGGTCATTTAACACTAAAATAAAAGTAACTACAACAAATAATCGTTCCACTAAAGACCAATAGACAAGCACGGAGGTCATACACTAGCACCTCACAAATAGTGTTTAGATACTCACATCTCTCGGGTGTAATAAAGTGTAAATTACAATATGGAAACGGAAGATATCTCTCACTACCTGTCATAGCAAAATAGATTACCATAGGCTTGGGAAAGGATCAAACCTCCACCACATGGCGTAATCACCTAGGATAAACTATCAAAGAGGTTTTTTAAAGGGTTGTAACGTTAGGTGTAGGGATATGAAATACACGGTTTTGTTGTATAAAGGAAGTTTTACTGGTGGCGAGTTAACAATCTTGGTTAATTACATGTATAATGTGGCGTTGCTAAGCCAAGACTAGACTCGACTTAAGCTAATAAATGAAAAATAACAAAAACATAAAATGAACATAGAATAAAAAGGGATGGTAGTCCGTATGTTTTTCTCTTTTTTTTTTTTTTTTTTTTTTTTTTTTTTTTTTTGCATACACTCTTACCCTACCATCCAAAATAATACATCATAGGGATGGTAGTCCGTTTTTTTTTTTTTTTTTTTTTTTTTTTTTTTTTTTTTTTTTTTTTTTGCATACACTCTTACCCTACCATCCAAAATGTTTTTCTCTTTTTTTTTTTTTTTGCATACACTTGAATCTTTACATACTTTACAATAAACTAAACTAATGACTCGAATTAAGAAAATCAAAACACTTGGAGCACTTTTAAGATTAACGTACATATGGGGGTAACATATGATGTTCTTCCCCATTACTACATAAAATAAGTACTTACCCAATCGTCCCAATCGTCCCAAAACAATATGTACACGGATATGACTCGACTTAGCAACCATGTAATCAATTAGAAAGTTAACTTAGGGTTTAACAAATAACAATAATGCACTAAAAATGAGCGCATGCACGGAAGGCTAAGGCGATTTAGTTGTACATTTAAGTGGGGTGTAACAAATTCTTCCTTTAAGTAAAATGCTTAAAGTTAGAAACGAAAAGATAGGCTCGGAGGGGTGTACTAGGGGTATCATGTACTAAAAATGAGTAGAACGCTAAGGGTCCAATTCTTATCATGTAGTTGCAATTGTTGT